>MJUT01002601.1:266396-277294 GCA_002080005.1 Gigantidas platifrons
TATCTATTATAGGTGTACGTGCACGATGCACTTCTAAAAAAAGTAGATATATATTATAGGTATACGTGCACGATGCACTTCTAAAAAAAGTAGATATATATTATAGGTATACGTGCACGATGTGCTTCTAAAAAAAGTAGCTATCTATTATAGGTGTACGTGCACGATGCACTTCTAAAAAAAGTAGATATCTATTATAGGTGTACGTGCACGATGTGCTTCTAAAAAAAGTAGCTATCTATTATAGGTGTACGTGCACGATGCGCTTAAAAAAAAGTAGATATCTATTATAGGTGTATGTGCACGATGCGCTTAAAAAAAAAGTAGATATCTATTATAGGTGTATGTGCACGATGCGCTTAAAAAAAAAGTAGATATCTATTATAGGTGTACGTGCACGATGCGCTTCTAAAAAAAGTAGATATATATTATAGGTATACGTGCACGATGCGTTTCTAAAACAACCTTCATCAGGTATGCTCAAAGTCAAAAGATTGGAAAACCAACTTATTAGAAAGACGGTTGTGGTGTTTAGCACCACTGTCAACAATATTTCAGTTATATCGTGGGGCTCTTATTCGAAAGTCTTTGGGGGCTAGTAAGACCAAAGGGCCTAAAACAGAATAGCTAAAACTGGATTACATGTATTCTTTTTATCATCTGGTCCTAACATCAAGGTTATAGCTGTTTTCCTGACAAGCTGTCAATGATACAAACATTTCACTGACTAATGTATTGTTAATTTGTATTGTTGGGTAAAATATTGAATCTTCAGAGAGTTAGTTGTGTACTATTTTCAGCCTCTGTAACTTATTTTAGCCTGCAGTAAGAAGGGGAGTGGATTCACAATATTTTGAATAGATCTTAATTTGTATAAATTCTCTGGAGCACTTTAATGTTGACAAAAAACATCGATAAAAAAAACATGTTTATTTTACAAATTAATTTAAGTCAATGGTGCAAAAAAAATCTGTTTGTCAGTGATTTACGACAGGTCGGTGGTTCTCTGGGAACTCTGGTTTCCCCCACAAATAAAACTGACCGCCACGATATTACTGAAATATTGTTGAAAGTGGCGTTAAACACCATAAATCAACAAACCAAACCAAGATACCTGTCTTATTTATAGCTTTCATTAGAACATTTATTTTCGTTACAGGTCAAGAAATATTACGTGAAGAATTAAACAGAAGATTTTTGGCAGCACAGGACAGATCGACATCTTCATTGATTGGTCCCCCTCCGTATATGCGAGCTGATATACACCAACATCAACACATGCACCAACATCAACACCAGCACACACATCAACATATGTATCCCATAGTACCTCCATTTACTGGGGCGCTGGTACCCACACCAGCTCCTTTACCGGTAGGTAGAATTGTATATCATATGTATCCCATAGTTCCTCTATTTATTCAGGAACTGGTACCGACACCAGCCCCAACCTGTTAGATAGAATCGTATATGTATCCCATAGTTCCTCTACTTAGTGGGGGAACTGGTACCCACATCAACTCCTTTAATGGTAGGTAGAAAAATATATGTATCCCAAAGTTCCTCTATTTACTGGGCAACTGGTACCCACTTCAGCCCCATCTTGTATGGTATAAAGTATATGTATCCCAAAGTTCCTCTATTTACTGGGCAACTGGTACCCACTTCAGCCCCATCTTGTATGGTATAAAGTATATGTATCCCAAAGTTCCTCTATTTACTGGGCAACTGGTACCCACTTCATCCCCATCTTGTATGGTATAAAGTTTATGTATCCCAAAGTTCCTCTATTTACTGGGCAACTGGTACCCACTTCAGCCCCATCTTGTATGGTATAAAGTATATGTATCTCCCATTTTCTGGGGCACCAGAGTACTCACTACAACTATTTTACAAGTAGTAAAGAAATGTCTAGTTTTATCCCATTTAAGAGTAAACATGATAAGACGGAGAAATATTTGTAAATGCTTTGCTTCCCCTATATCTATAATATTTGTACTTGTTCAATGTAATTTATAGCCTACCTTTTAATAGATAGTTGTGTTACATGAGTCAATCATTTTATGAAGGTACAGCATGTTGATGATATCTCCCCACACATTTTTTTGCCAGCAGAGATATCTAGTATCGGTAGTATCAGACAGGAAAAACCTTGTAATATTTACCATACAAAAACTTATCTGTTTTATTTCTAGACATATGTAAATAGGTTGTAATATACAAGAGCAATTTACGAAGAGAAAAATAGTCCTTTAATCAAACTGTCAATAAATATCTTACATCTCTCCATTCAGTTCTATGCATCTCCGGTTATCAATTTCTCTGTTGATAAAGACAAAGTCGTAAATTTCACAAGGGTGGAAACTGATTAGGAGGTTATCTATGTTAGGATATGATTGGTTGATTAAGCTGACAAACTGGGTGTAAAAATATGAGCAGTGAAACGTACACTGGATACAGCCGAATACCTGATAACTATGATATAAAAACATATCTCTGTTATAATAGCCATGTGAGATAAAACGTTTTATTGACTCCTGAAGCAGTAATTAGAGCCTGTTAGTAGCAATTTCATACAGGATATCTTGATAAAATAACTTGTTTTAAGGTCATGTAAAGATAAAAAAAAAAGATCTGTTTTTATCGATTGCTTTGCTTTGCGGAAAGGTGTGAGGCAATTAAATTATTTCAAGCTTTATGATCCATGAAAATTGACATTTTTGTAATTTGTCCAGAAGTTATCTAGAAACAATAAACCCTCCCTTTCATCACATATTGGAAATTTGATTATTTTTAATATTTTTTCATCAATATTTTGACGATATTCATTATAATTGAAGCCCATATCAAGTTTTTTGTTCTTTCTGTACTTAAAAGTATTTTACTGATAAAAATGGGTAAAAATCTATTTTAGCGTAGTTTGCTCTATAAAGATGATATTGATTTTTCTCGGTATTCTCCAGGGAAATGATATGATATATTAATGGCATTTATAACTCAATAAACTGACATACGATATGAATTTATCTTTCATATTTTTTGCATTCATATGGATATTATTGTCCTTCTAGGATTACGAAAGATTTTTTTTACGATTTTGTATAAATGCAAAAAAAAAAATATGATGAAGATAAGTTTCATACTTGGAATATGAAATGGAGATGGGATTTGAAAATTTTAATATTTACCAGAGATTGTTCCTGTGTATAATATGAATAATCATCGAGTACAAACATTGTACATTGTATATGATGAATGGAAGCATATTTCAATCAAATTTTAAACTCCGGTATAGAGAAGCTCTGTTTAAAGTCTTACTTAAGAATTTCAAAATTTTCAAGCTATGAAATAATGATTAAAATTTCTTGAATGCTAGCCTGCTGTGATGTAAGTTTGCATCTTGAATATTCTGTTAAATATCAGTGACCTAGGTTGAAAGTGGGAGGTGTTATTACATACTAACATGCTGTGAGATGCATCTTCAATATTATGTATGCCTCTAATCTGTTGAATATCAGTCACCTAGGTTGAAAGTGGGAGGTGTCATTACACATTTACCAAACATTTCCACTATATGCAGCTTGCCCAAATAAGGAGATTTGAAATCAAATGAAAAAAACCCCAGAAAATACCACACTATCGGAACAGTTCTAAAATTCAACAGAAAAATCTTAGAAAAAGGCAAAATGAATACCTCTAATACACATGATAAAGACATCATCTGTCCCACAATAAGTTAATACACATGATAAAGACATCACCTGTCCCACAATAAGTTAATACACATGATAAAGACATCACCTGTCCCACAATAAGTTAATACACATGATAAAGACATCATCTGTCCCACAATAAGTTAATACACATGATAAAGACATCACCTGTCCCACAATAAGTTAATACACATGATAAAGACATCACCTGTCCCACAATAAGTTAATACACATGATAAAAACATCACCTGTCCCACAATAAGTTAACAACCTTTATTTTTATTTTACTGGCTTTTTACATTCAATTATCTGTGGCTCAATGTAAAGTTTACTACTTGCTTGCCCATGGCCGGTGGCTCTCTCCGGGTACTCCGGCTTCTTCCACCACTAAAACTGGTCGTCATGATATAACTGAAATATTGCTGAAAGTGGCACAATAAATCAAATCTGTGGCTCAATGCAATATAAAGTTAGCTGGATTGTTCAGTTTGGTACACTCAGCCACCCAACAAAGGGTCATTTTCAGTATGCTCAATACAACATTATGTGATACAGTTTGTCAGTGACTTGCGACATGTAGATGGTTTTCTCTCGATACTCCAGATTCCTCCATCAATAAAACTGACCGCCATGATATAGCTGAAATATTGTTGAAAGTGGCATTAAACACCATAAATCACACTCAATGCCAATCCGTACACAACTGATATTTAACCACATATTTTTAGTAGAAAGTCTAATGATTTTTTTTTTACCAATAGTACACTTCATTGGAACATTATTTTATAATTTTTGTAGACCTGATAGTTCTTTCCTAATAAAGTGGTTTTGAATATTTTATAATGAAGGAGAACATTTATAGGGTTAGGTTTATGGTGTTTAATGCCACTTTCAGCAATATTTTAGTTATATCGTGGCAGTCAGTTTTATTGATGGATGAAACAGAGTAGCTGTTGAAAACCACCGACCTGCCGCAAGTCACTGACAAACTTGATCACATTATGTTGTATCGAGTATACCTCACCTGAACGGGATTCGAACTCACAACTTTAGTGGTGATAGACACTGATGGCATAGATAGTTGTAAATCCAACTATAATATGATCAAGACAGTCCCAACATTTGTAGACATCAGGAAAAGTTTCTAAAACTTCTTTTTCACTTTTTTTTTCAGGTCACAAAATTTGGAGATTCTCCATTCTACAGGAATGTAAGTTTTATATTTAATTTAATATTTTAAATACTTTTTATAAATTTAATGCTAGATTTAATTTTTTTCCTTCAGTTTTAGTATATTTAGGTATTCTGTGTTAATAAGACCAGATTTTCTGAGTTTCTATGTAAATTATATATCTTTGATCAACTGCAGAAACCATGCCTTATGGTCATAAAACTAGACTCTCAAGTACTCCGACTCCATATATATTGGATATGTTTTATCTTCAATAAAAGCAGGGGCCGTCGTTATCTAGATCGTATGGTAGTTGGATTTACAACTACCTGTGCAATCAGTGCCTATCACCACTACAGTTGTGAGTTCGAACTCTGTTCATGGCGAGGTCTACTTGATACAACATTATGTGATAAAGTTTGTCAGTGACTTGCGACAGGTCGGTGTTTTTCTTCAGGTACTCTGGTTTCCTCCACCAATAAAACTGACCGCCACGATATAACTGAAAGATTGTTGAAAGTGGTGTTAAACATCATAAGACAAAACAAAGTCAAAATTGTCCATTCAGACACCTTATAGATTGGATGTGTTTTATCTTCAATAAAAGGATTGACTTTTTCTGTAAAAAATTTAGTTAAAATCTTCTCAATAAATCTTAAATTACATGTACAATTTCTATTTTTCAGCTGGGAATGCCGCCTGGTTATCCTGGAATGTCGCCATTAATGCCACCAACTGGTGGCCTGTCTTCAACACTCACTGGAGCATTCCAACCAAAAGTAGGTCAAAATTAATCTAATTTTTAAAATATTTTTCAATGGATTTTCGGAAGTTTCCTTTGCTGAGCTACAAAAAAAGAAAAAAAGAAGTTGAAATATGCTGTCTTCATTTTATTTCTCTATTTAAATTTTTTTTAAATAATTTACGTTGAGAAAGTTTTGAATATAAAACGAACAAAGCTTAAAAAGCCAACACCTTTATTGTTTGGCTTCATATATTGGCTTTTTAAAGCAACACTTGATTGTTTATGTGTTTTGGTAGCGGACAAGTTTTAAATAGCACAGTAAGGTAGCTGTATACAGTATACAATTCCAGGGGCCTGGGTCACGGATTGGTTGTGTTTGCTTATTTCCGACCACAAGCCAAACAATACTGACGTGGGTTCATGACCAGATACCCACCTCAAGTGTTTAAAAATTAAGAGACACCAACCAAAAAGGTTCAGTACCAGTCAGTTTGTTATTGTCCATATTAAAGGGTGAATGATAGTTGGAATAACAACTACCTGTGCAATCAGTGCCTATCGCTACTAAAGTTGTGAGTTCAAAACTCGCTCATGGTTAGTTGTACTTAATACAACATTATGTGATAAGGTTCGCCAATGACTTGTGACAGGTCGGTGGTTTTCTCTGTGTACTCCAGTTTCCTCCACCAATAAAACTGGCCGCCACGATATAACTGAAATATTGTTGAAAGTGGCGTTAAACACCATAACCTTAACCAAATGATGCTGATCACAGCAGCTTATAAAAATGTCTTCTTCTACCACCTTAATATAAAGCAATGTAAAAGTAATAAAAAAAAGATTGGTTTGGTGTGTTTTATAATATACAGCTACCTTACATACTGGAGAATGGACCATGTGTATATATATCATTGTCTTGTTGTATCATTGATCATTAAACTAATCACTATTCATGTACAGGCAGTCAAAACAGAGCTTTGAAATTTGAAATCAATTCTCCAGGAAATGATTTGTCATCAATAAAACGAATACTTTGATCATTTGTACATCTTAATTTGATTTTTATGTTAATTAAAGAACAAATGCATTTCATCTTTTTTGATCAAACTGAGAAATTTCGGTTTGCTTATACAATGTATACAGTTTGTTTAATTTTTAATTAATTCTAAATTGATCTGTTACATATTGAATTGGAATTTCAAATTTTATAAGCTCTATTTATACTGAGTGTATCATCCATGTGTTACAGAGGGTATCAACAGGGCTTCACCCATCACAGATGCTGCACTCCCTACGAGAAAGAGATAAGATCCCATCAGCTGCTACTCTGCCCCCTCAGAAAGTTAGTACACATCACAACAGTGCACCTTATGCATGCTTTGTTATATTTTGCAGTTTTACACTCAGAATTGATGCCAAATAATTCACATTTGTTATGCATATAATGCAGTACAATGCTTGTCACACCACTGACAGCTTCATTGCTTTGTGTGAAAAGGAACATATGTACATGTTTGTTTGTAAAACCAGAGGAGAATAATTAAATTTGCTTGGCACAAAATATAAGAAAATAAACAAGAAACTTAAACTATGATAATTTAAGTAATATGTAGTTTTTTTGTTGTTGAAAATGTATTTTTTATTTAGTAATACATGTATATTATCCCTAGTCACTTCACATTGAAGAATAAGTCCTTCTGTGACGTCAGCAAAAAAACAGTTTTGGCTTCTGGCCTTTTGATTGGACTGTCTTTAAACCAACATGGAAGTAAAAATGCAAATCATTAAAAAGCAACATTGTCAGGGTGGATTTTTTTTCTGAGTTTTCAAAGTTTTTCTTGCAAGGTGTTAAAAGAAATTAACACCCATTGTTCTATGTGGTAACTGTACTTACGTGAAAATTATCACATGTTGTTAGAATGAGGTGGTGATTATAAAAAAGTATGGGGGAAAAATGTTGTCTTTAGTCTTAGTGATTTTATTATGATAGAGAAATTTGCAGAAAAAAAAATAGCATTAGGAATATCATAAATTTGTATTTTAGATTTGACATTTTCAAGTCATTTTCTTGTTGTAATAACTGTAATTGTTTTGATCAATGTTAATATTGTTATACTTGTTTATTATCTCCTGATAAACACCGCCATGTATAACTCAAAATATTGTTGAAAGTGGTGTTAAACACCATAAGCCTTATGGATCATTGACATAATGGTATGTAATGTATCACAAATCAGTGAACATTTTACCATGAATATTTCAATGTTAAAGTAGAAAATAAAAATTAAAAATTTTCGTAATATTTCACCAATAGAAAATCATGTCATATATTAGTAAAAATTAATGAAACGTTAGAGAACACTGAAGGGCCAATCAAAAATAAATTAATTTTAGAGTCACATGTCATTTTATAGGTGTTTTGATTGGTTTAAAAAGTTGAGGTTATTTGTAAATGTACTGAATCTAAAAAATAGACTTTGTTCTCAAGGCGTTGCTTGTCGTCATCAGGTGATTTTCTTTAAATGAGGCACTGTTGGGGTTATTTAAATTAATTTCCGATTATATGCCTTATTTTGAAAAAATAAATATATTTTTCAATATCATAGCAAAAAAAAGATGTGGGTTTACATGGTGTGTACAACCTGATTGAGGTTATTTCTTCATGAACGGAACAAAAATTGCGATCAATCATTAAATAGACAATCCAGAGAAACAACATGGTATACGAAGAAGAAAAACAACAAAAACACAATATGTATGTGCAAACAAACACAAAGAACGTAAATAAGACATGAGCCCTCCTACAAACAACTGGCGGTAAAGACGAACCGAACATTGTTTTTATGTGGACATCATAACAGACATCACAACGTGGAACTCAGTACTTAAATACACATAATAGAGCAACTCAAAAAAATAAAAAAGATGCTCAGCACTGAATACTGATGTAAACGAACATGAGAGACTAATCCAACTTTACACTTAGACACAAATTAAGGCAAAGGAAGAAGACTTTTTATTACTGTTCTACAATTTATACAGTTGACAAGACTTCTTTCTATTATTATAAACTGCTTGGAGAGTAATGAAGATCCCTACAGATTGAAGTTTTCGGGACAAAAATTGTAAAAATAATTTATTTTGTATTATTTCAGAAGCCTGGAAAATGGAACGCAGTTCATGTAAGGATTGCATGGGAGATTTATCAGCATCAACAGAAACATATAGAGTTACAGAAAGGACAGGAAGGGAAAACGATGGAACCGTTACGCCCTCCCAGTCATCTGTTTCCAGGAGGTTCATTACACAGACCAACCGATCTATCGGCTTCCGCTGTGTTATTGTCTCAAGGTATGTACACTATAATGAGCTTTATGTGCAAAATATGTTTTGTTGATCTGATGTCGGTTTAAAAAAAAAAAAAAAAAAAAAAAAAAAGCCACATAAATCTTGTGTAATATATTGATATGGTTAATATAATTTATATTAATTAAAGGGCTGTCGTGGAATTGAGCGTATAGTAGTACGTGATAAAGTTTGTCAGTTATTTGCAGCAGGTCGGTGGTTTTCTCATGGTACTCCGGTCTCCTCCACCAATAAATTTGATTGCCACGATAAAACTGAAATATTGTTAAAATTGGTGTTTAACACCATAACCTAAACTTATATAAAAGGTGGTCAGTTTATTATTTGTGCCTTCATAAACTTTTGAGTATGATTTTCATATTTATCATACTCGAAAAATGGCCCATCAATCTATATACAAGATACACAGAAAAGCCCTATAGAAAGTTCAAGTTTTGGAATTTGGCTCTCTTTGGATTCTGTTGGTTTATTTTATCATGGAAACTCTTAAGAGAAAGAGGAAATATATCGACATACTACCACTAAGTCTAAACGAAATTAATTATAAAAAACAACACGCATGCAAATTGGAAAATAAACAATTCTGTATGCAATTACATCAGATGATTGAATCATCTTGTATTACAACTATTTTGGTACAAAGAGCAGAAATAATTAGATTTTCACAAATAGCAGGAGATTTCTTTTCTTGCTAACAAATATTATGAATTGTATACATTAAACGTTTAGGTCTGAAGAACTGAAAACTAACTAAAATTAATAATCTTTAATGTGAATGGTCAAAGGGTAGATAATCACAAAGATTTTTTTTTTCACTTAGAGAATGATCTATCATTTCAATAGGTAATCAATGAAATAACTGAAAGTGGTGTTAAACACCAATTCTAATCCTGTTCAATTATACATTATAAATATAATAATTAAATTAATTTTAGGTTCTCACAGCCGTAGTGGAGGATTGGAACAAAGTCCTGGTCACAGCAACTTTCTCAACCCTATACATTCAGGTAGTGACTTTAAACATTTTTTTAACCTGGATCTCATGTCAGAATAAATGTCCTTTTATTTTCTATAGTAATAACATAGAAACATTTTTTATGCAGTTTTGATTTTGAAATAATCTACGTCATTGTTTAATACATTTAGCTGTTGTCAAAATTGTTAAACTGTCAAACTTGCTAAAAAAAAAATCTTGTCAAAATAAGGTGGGTTAAGTTTATGGTGTTTAGTGCCATGTTCAACAATATTTCAGTTATATTGTTGTGGTCAGTTGTATTGCTGGAGGAAACCGGAGAAAACCATCAACCTGCTGTAAGTCACTGACAAGCTTTATCACACAAAGTACACCTCACCATGTCAAAATAAGGCAACATGATAAATTTAAATTGTTTGCATCAGATGTCAAATAAAAAAAAGCTGTCTTTAATAATTGATATGTTAAAATTTTTAAACATACATTACATAAAAAAAAAGATTTTTGCCTCCTGTTCTATTATACTTTGATTGGATTTTAGAAATATTCTGTCAGTGTGGTATTTTTTGTTTTCCGTTCTATTTTTGCTAAGGAAAAACACATTCAATCTTTTTTCACATAGGTGATTTTTTTTTATAATAACCCAATGACAGATTATGTTACACAAGTATGTAAATAGATCTAAAATCATCAAAGAATGCTTCTAACGTGGAAACAATATATATAGAATAACGGCTGTTATGAAGGTTGAGACAGACATCATCGCTAGTATCAAAGCAAATCTGATAGAATGAGCTGTGATACCAGTGAAATAAAAATTGACTTTATTGTTTTTATCAATAAGGTCATCAAAACGTGTTTGATGTCACACTGGCTGATAATTTTCAGTATCAGAGTCCGGGTCCACTGATACTCACAATATTCACTTGC
>MJUT01002601.1:287642-302137 GCA_002080005.1 Gigantidas platifrons
TCTTATCAGGCCAGATTTAGGATGCATGAAGACAGTAAAATGCTACTAAATTATCACCCTCAAGAGGGGCCACCTTTCTTATCAGGCCAGATTTTGGATGCCTGAAGACAGTAAAATGCTACTAAATTATCACCCTCAAGAGAGGCCACCTCTCTTATCAGGCCAGCATTAGGATGCATGAAGACAGTAAAACGTTACTAAATTGTCACCCTCAAGAGAGGCCACCTTTCTTATCAGGCCAGATTTAGGATGCATGAAGACAGTAAAATGCTACTAAATTATCACCCTCAAGAGGTCACCTCTCTTATCAGGCCAGCTTTAGGATGCATGAAGACAGTAAAATGTTACTAAATTGTCACCCTCAAGAGAGGCCACCTCTCTTATCAGGCCAGATTTTGAATGCCTGAAGACATTAAAATGCTACTAAACTGTCGCCCTCAAGAAAGGCCAGATTTATGAGGCCTGAAGTCACTCAAATGCTACTAAACTGTCACCCTCAAGAAAGGCCAGATTTAGGAGGCCTGAAGTCACTCAAATGCTACTAAACTATCGCCCTCAAAAAGGCCAGATTTAGGAGGCCTGAAGTCATTCAAATGCTACTAAACTGTCGCCCTCAAGAAAGGCCAGATTTAGGAGGCCTGAAGTCACTCAAATGCTACTAAACTGTCGCCCTCAAGAAAGGCCAGATTTAGGAGGCCTGAAGTCACTCAAATGCTACTAAACTGTCGCCCTCATGAAAGACCAGATTTAGGAGGCCTGAAGTCACTCAAATGCTACTAAACTGTCGCCCTCAAGAAAGGCCAGATTTAGGAGGCCTGAAGTCACTCAAATGCTACTAAATTATCACCCTCTACTCTTGTATGCCCACTTGTTCATTGCAGACGGGATAGCCTTACAAGAGGGGGAATACTGTAATATCAAAATAAACGTTGATTTCCCTGGCCTACTAAACCGTTGCAATCTTTGAAATTTAAAAAGATTTTCAGCTTTTCCACACATCAGACTGCTATAAAACTTTTGAGGGGTTTCATGCTCTAAATTATGTGATGGGGAAAGTTTGGTGAAATTTGAGTGAGTGATTGTTATTTAATGACATTTGAGGAATAGTTATAGGACCCGATTGTTTTATGTTATGGCACTGTGTGGTCTGTCTCTAGACAGAAAGGTTTTCAGATGATAACTTGCGTTTTAGTTTACAAATCTTTCTGAATTTTGAACACAATAATCTTTGGCCCGGAATAAAGATTATAATAATGATCATCATAATAAGTTATTGACGGGCTATAATTTTTTCTTGGTATTTCTAAAAGAGTCCAAATTCCGAAATTTGCATATTTGGAACTCCTACATAATGTTTAGTTTTGGTCCCATTTGGATGTCTTTTTTTAATTTATTGAGCTGAGATCTAAAGCTTCTGGTAGTATGGCAAATGATTTTTCTATTTCTTATGGTTTCAGAGATAAACTAAACTGAAAGGGTCAGCAAATGCCGAATTCCAAAATTTAAACTTTCTGATATTTCATCCAATTTTTATGCAGATTTTTGCAATATGATCATTTTTATGGGCTATAGATGGCCCATAATTATTTTTTTGCAATTTTATTAGCTCACCTGGTCCCAGGGCCAGGTGAGCAATTGCCATCACTTGGCGTTCGTCGTACGTCGTAAACTTTTTCAAAGATCTTCTCCTCTGAAACTACTAGACTTGGTCTGAATCATCACTAGGGTGTCTAGTTTCAAAATTGTGTCCGGTGATGCCGTGCACCAATCAACATGTCCGCTGTTACTAAAAATAGAACATATGGTAAAATTGCTGGTTTTTGGGTAATAACTCAAAAACCGTTAATAATTTAAGAAATCTGACATGGATAAAAATGGTCTGCACAGCAAGATCTAACTACCCTGCAATTTTGAAGAAAATCTGATAACCCATCTTGGAGTTATTGCCCTTTTTTCATCAAATTTTCAAAATTTTAATATTTTTCATCTTATATTTCGATAACTATAAGAGATAGAGGTTAAGTTGAATTGCAAACATGTTCAGCATGTCAAGATCTACCTACCCTGCAATTTTGAAGTAAATCAGAATACCCATTTTGGAGTTATTGCCCTTTTTCCATCAAATTTTCAAAATTTGAATGCTTTTCGTCCTTTATTTCAAAAACTAGGCCACGGTAACTCTGGTTTTATCTAAAACTCCTTAGCCTATTGGAACCAAACTTGGTCACAATAGTCCTTTGGTGGACCGTTTACAAAATTTGATCCGACAGGTCCATCCGCCGTCCAAAGAGGGCTGCCACCGTGGGACTTAGTTTTCACATAGGACCCTATGGGAAATACTTTATCAATCTTCTCCTCTGAAACTACTGGGCCAACTGTAGCCAAACTAGGTCACAATAGTCCTTGGGTGGTCCTCTTTAAAAATTGGGCCCGGCAAAATTAGTGTGCGCGACATCCAAGATGGCCGCCACCGTGTGACTTCGTTTAACATAGGATCCTATGGGAAATACTTTGTCACTCTTCTCCTCTGAAACTACTGGGCCAATTGGAACCAACTTGGTCACAATAGTCCTTAGGTGGTCCCCTTTAAAATTTGTGTCATGCAAGTCCGCACGCCATCCAAGATGGCCACCACCATGGGACATAGTTTAACATAGGACCCAATGGGAAATATATGTTAATATAACCAATTTGAAGCAAACTTCGTCACAATAATCCTTTGATGCACCATTTTAAAAATTTAATCAGACAGGTCCACTCGCCATCCAAGATGACCGCCACCGTGGGACATAATTTAACATAAAACCCTATGGGAAATACATGTTAAATATCCTTTTATCTAAAATACTTAGCCAATTGGAACCAAACTTTGTCACAATAGTCTTTTGGTGGACCATTTAAAAAAATTGATCTGACAGGTCCACTGCCATCCAGAATGGCTGCCTCCATGGGACTAGGGTTTAACAATCTTCTTTTCAGAAACTGTTCAGTTAATTGGAACCAATCTTGGTCACAATAGTCCTTTGGTAGACCATACTAACCAATATATTCCTGCAATCATGACAATGTTTGGTTTAAAAGTTTTATTGACTGATGTTGTTATTATACCCAGGTGAGCTATACAGGTTCCTGGGAGCCTCTAGTTTTTAAAAATGGTTTGAAAGGGGGCTGAAATTAGACGGCATATTTAACATTTGAAATAGTTAAACAAAACAAATTTCCAAAAATATTGTGGGTCCAGCAAATTACTGTTTCAAGCATTTCAATGTGTCCAGCAATTTACTGTGTCAAACTAAATACTGAATTCACGCTTGCTTTTTATATAAACATTTGTTCAACTTTCCATTGTAGACATATGCTGGGGGTCTCTTATATCATGCTTGGTTCTGCATAAAAAGAAGCCCTTTATTAAATGTACATGTATAACAAAACCATTGATACAATTATCTATATAAGAATACATTTTTTTGTACATGTATCATGTATGATTTCCAGGAAGGGAATGAACATGCTTTAACTGAAACTTGATACAGAACTGGAACGATTCGACACGTAGAATTGTCATGCTATAACTGGACCAGATGTCACGACTGAAATGAAAGGCAACGCCATTTTGTCGGAGATCGTAACCGAGAATGGGTACAATATGCTTACTATTGATGTTTTGTTTTTTCATGCCTGTCTTTATGATAACCAAAAAATGTAAGTATCTTTAATACCATCAAGTGATTAATGTATGTCCAGTACACCAACCATGTTCTTTTCTAGGGTTGGGGAGGTGTGCCATTATTTTATAATATATATATATATAATAAAAGCAAAATCAGTTGTCTCTTGTCTGTGTAATCAGCCCCTATCACCACTAAATTTGTGAGTTCGAATCCCGTTCAGGTCGAGGTGTACTCAATACATCATGTGATAAAGTTTGTCAGTAACTTGCGACAGGTCGTTGTTTTCTGCGGACACTCCTGTTTCCTCCACTATAATAAAACTAGTACTGACCGTCACGATATAGCTAATATATTGTTGAAAAACCACAAACCACCAACCATACCATCCGAACACGAAATCCCTGATAGAATGGTTGTGATTTCTAATGATATTAGGTTTTCAAAGTAATATTATACATCCAAGATTAACAGATCCTAACATTACCTCAGCAGACGAGTGCCACGTCAACATGCATGTTTGTGGTCAATTTTCATTCAAATAAAAAATATCATATTCATGACTGTGCAATGTATATATATATTTTTACCATTTAATGTGGAGTAACCATAATAACGTCTAGAATATTTGAACAGAAAGTCCCAATCGATCTGATATAATAATGTGGTGCCATATTGCATAAGCAATTTCTTTTTTGCTGAAGTATGAACAAACACTCTTCTCTTAAAATCCACTTCAGGGGCGGATCCAGGATTTCAAATTAGGGGGAGGGGCACTTAAAATAATTGCGCCGAGCGGAGCGAGGCGCGAAAAATTTTGGGGTATTTCGAGTGAAAAATCACGATTTTACGCAAAAAAATAATATTTTTTCCAATTTTAGGGGGTCGCGTGCCGGGTGCGAAACCACCCCCCCTCCCCCCTGCACTTGGTCAATAAATCGCAACATTGTATGAATTATATATTTATACAAAGAATGTATAAAAGTCTAAGGGGGCCGGGTGGCTCAATGAGTTAGGTAGTTGGAATACATAACAACTCATACAAACCTATCACCAATACGGCGTGGGTTCGCGCCCGGCTTTGTAAATTACAAAAAGGGTGCACTCGACTCGCAGCCGCAAGTGATAAAGTTTACCAGTTGCTTGCCCATGGTCGGTGGTTCTCTCCGGGTACTCCGGCTTCTTCCACCACTAAAACTGATCGCCATGATATAGCTGAAATATTGCTGAAAGTGGCGTTAAACATAATAAATCAAATCAAATCATTATAAACGTCTCAAGCAGGAGACAACCATACAATGTATCTACAACGATGGATCCCGAGGGATAACGGGCTGTATTTAAGTGGATAAAGCCGAGTAGGTTAAATATGGTTCGCCATTATGCTAAGCGAATTGGTGCTGTAGTGTACCATTGATGTGGGTGGGTTCGAATCCCGCTGAGAGAACAAATAAAAAAAAATGTCGGTTAAAAATATAAATCAAACACACTTGGGTTAAACGTTCAGACGTTTATATCCAAGTCACTGGCAAAGCCGCCGATCTACCTAAAGTCATTGACAAACCACCGACATGACCCCAATGTCACTGACAGACCATCGGCGTGCCATAAGTGACTGACCAACCTTATCACATATGAGTAGTATCGAGGAATCGTAACTTTTGTTATTGTATTGGGTAGATGTAACAATAAATAGCATACGGTTAATACAATAATAGTCATGTTTTATTTGGTGATCCATAAACCTGTACCGTATCACGTCACATGACGGGCATGCGACCATTCACAGGGATGATTCGATTATATAATTTAGGGCCGCCTGGCGGCCCCAAATATCACCAGCGGCCCCAAAATAATTGCAAGTAAATTATAATGCCCAATTTCGGTATTATCGATATTTCCGGAAAATGTCCATCAACGATGCAGATTTTATACCACCCCATGATTTATTCATCACTCCCAACTTTTTATTGTCAATGGAGTTTCTAGAATGGCATTGAATTCCGTTTTCATATTTATTAAAATGTCAGACAGAGACTTGAAATTTGTTTATTTATTCTGTCAGACCGGCACGTTCCCATTTGAACTTCTCCTTATTCCTGTTCGTAATGCAAGTATCCTTAAACTTATATATATTACTGAACACAGAAATAAGTTGAATTCCACACTTCCCCAATGATCAACGATTGCTTATATTTAATTAAATTTATTTTGAGATGCTTCTTATATTGAGGATGACAACAGATTTAAGTATTCAACTGAAATTAACAAGGGATGAAAACAGGAAGTGGACATTGATGATGTAAAATTCGGAACCGGATCCGGATCGGAGAATTAGATACGGATTGTTGTCTAAATCTGCATTATCTTGTTAGATAACAACATACAGAAGAACATTTAATTGAAAAATATTTGCATGGAAATTAATTGATACTAGTAACCAAAACTAAAGTGAATAACTTGTCAATTTGTATTTCAATTGCAAATGTACAATTGATATCCTAAAATTTTCCCCCAAAAAATGTATTGCCATTGGATACTTTTATACACTTAATTTTTTATACCCTACTGCAGAATATATTTTCAAATTTATAAACTTATGAAATAAAAATTATTTGTTACCTTTTACTTTGTACAAATAATTTTTTTTAAATACAATATCTGTATACATGTAACTGTACATACTTTATACAATAAAGAATAAGTAAAACATAGATACATGTATTTACATATATTCAGATACATCCACTGAAAACTATGCAATATATACATATATGCCGACTAATATTACTTTGCTCACAATCACATACAGACTCCCTGTCTAATTCAACAATCACATACAGACTCCCTGTCTAATTCAACAATCACATACAGACTCCCTGTCTAATTCAACAATCACATACAGACTCCCTGTCTAATTCAACAATCACATACAGACTCCCTGTCTAATTCAACTGTTTATTAAATTGTCATTATAGACAAGTTTGACTTCACAAAAAAGCATTCCTGACAAAATTAAGATTTTTTTTCTTAGGTCAGATGGATCAGGATTAAATTTAATTTTTGGTGGATCTATTGTATGAAATACAAATTAATTCATCTCTCTGTAGCCCTTTTTTTGCATACCCATTTCCATTCAAGGGTTAAAAATTAATAATAGGTAGATAATTCCTGTTTAGAAAATGCTTAAAACCTCCACAAAAGAGGAAGATGCAATTTCATACTACCACAAGTGTTTAAAAAGTCTGTATTACCTGAATAAATGGGTTTTAAAAATGAACAATTATTTATTCTTGTCCGAATGTTCTGTTGTGTCCCTAGAAATTAAAAGTCAGTAACCCAGCTGGCCCCTGGTAAAAATAGTTAAATGTTATCCCTGATCCACATGATTAAATGCTGATTGTAAGTTAATTGTATCCATCTAATTCTTTTAAGCAAGTCTACAGACACTGTAATACAAGCGTTTAAAATATTGTGTTCTGATTTAAAAAATAAATAAATGACGTATTACAAAATGTTCCAATTTGGTAAAAAAAATTCCCAATTCTGTGTAGGGGACCCATTTTAAAATAACTGGAATCATCCCTGATTCAGTCACATTCTGAAGCTGTTTAGTCCTTCATAAAGCTGAAATATTGTAGATGGATGAAGGTTGAACGTTTGAATTCTAATATTTGACATTTTAGTTGACTTGATACGACATGTTAGTAGATCGATATTGGTGGATCGATGGAAAACAAATTTAAAAGAAAATTAGATCGATGTGTGTACATATATTTCAGGCGTTACCGAAGAAACCAGACCAGCATTCAGTGCAACAATTTCAAGAGATACCAGTTTTAAATCAGGCCAAACGTACACATTCGGAAGTGTCACTTTAAATATTGGTAAAATGTACAACCCGAAAACCGGAATTGTACACATACCCTCTAGTGGTAACTACGCAATCACCTGGCATGTGTTGACAAATGGAGGATATGCAACGTATCCTTATTTGAAGCGAAATGGGGGATATATAGGCAGCACTGCATGTGATGCAAGAGGGTCTAGAGGTGTGCGAAGTGCATGTGGCAACACGATTATCATGGGATTGCAGCAAGGGGATCAACTGTGGATAGAGGAGTGGATCTATAATAAGTATCAGACGAACGTACAAGCCGGATTTTCATCATTTTCAGCTTGGAAATTATAAATAAAATGTTGCAATGTTTTACCTCGTTTTCTGTGTGTGTGTGTGGGGGGGGGGGAGGGGGTTACTAGTATGGTATTTAACAGCACTTTCAACAATATTTCAATTATATCAATGTGGTCAGTTTTATTGGTGGAGGAAACCGAAGTACCCGGAGAAAACCATCGACCTGCCGTAAGTCACTGACTAACTTTATCACATAATGTTGTATCGAGTAGACATCGCCACTAGCGGGATTCGGACTAGTAACTTTAGTGGTGAAAGGCACTGATTGCATAGATAGTTGTAAATCTAACTACCATACAATTACGACCAAAACAGCCTCCGTTTTTGTTTTTGTTTATTTTTTAATGTGTATTGTTTTAAAAATACCTATAAACAACCTCAGTTAATCTTTATGCAAGTATAGATACTAGTATACATTTGCATAAATTTATAATACAGTACTGCTAACTTAATACTTCCAATGCATTCTTTGGCTTTGAGTGTACCTGATGAAGGTTATTTTGAGTGTACCTGATGAAGGTTATTTTGAGTGTACCTGATGAAGGTTATTCCAGAAACGCGTCGTGCGCACTAAATCTAATATCTGACGTTTTATTGCACAAGAATAAAACACGGCAATGTTTGAGAGGGTCATATAGAAAGGACCGCATACCTCTATTAAGATGGTTCCACAATGCATAGCGTTATGGTAGATGAGCAATCTGATTACATACATACACACACACCCATCCCCAAACTTCCGTATGCTCGTTGGGCATAGGCGTGTTTGGGGGGGGGGGGGGGGAGGGTGGTTTTAACCAGATTGGCTAGATGGAGTAAATCATAGAATAGTATTCATTTACTATAGTTGTGTGCTTATTAAAAGCCAACTTGGTGTGAAACAAAAATAAATGTTTTCCATTTTATTGCATTATAAAATCAGATTTGTAATCAGACGTTGGACGACATTTAGAATTAGGAGTATATACAATGTAGGTGTAAGTATATACAATGTAGGTGTAAGTATATACAATGTAGGTGTAAGTATATACAATGTAGGTGTTTAACACTACTTTTAAACATATTGTAGCTAAATTGTGGTGGTCAGTTTTAATGGTGGAGAAAATCGGAACACCATAAGAAAACTACCTACCTTCCATAAGTTATTGACCACTACACAAGAAACTAAAGATTGAGCAACATGAACCCCACAAAAACACGGGGGTGAGCTCAGGTCTTCCGGAATGGTGATCAGTTCCGGTTCCACTAGCTATATAGTGTCCGTTCTCTTTGGTGGACGTGTTATTCAATAAGGGTAATAACAAAATTACCGAACTCCGAACAATCTTCCAAGGGGAAAGTCAAAACTCATAAGTATATAAACAGACAAAATCAGTCAGCAACCGGAAAACTGAGAAAACCGTAATAACCGTGACTTGGTACAGGCATTTCTAAAGAAATGGTGGGTTGAATCAGATTTTACTGCGCCAAACCTCCCGCTTTCATTACGGTTCAAAGGTTCCGGCTGTCACTATAACAGTATTTATAACAATACTGGAACAAAACAGAGAGTCGAAATTCCTATGGGTACAAATTGTGTCTTCTCGTCGACTTCTTCCATTATTCGTATGAAGCAGACTTAATGTAGAGAAGTTTGAAGAAAAACAAAAAGAAACTAGCTCCGTCCTTAAGTTTCACGTTCGGATATTTGAATAATGTCCTTTCACTGAATATGTCCAAGTTTAGTGACTTTGTCGATGGCATCTATTCCATTTAACTTGAGATGTAGGAGACCACAGATATATTCAAGCAAAAAAGAAAAATTGATAACCACACAACTGCAGCAGTTACACTTCCTCGGTCCTACGGCAAATATACATATATGTAACAACACCGTCTCAGTACAACACACCAATTCAAGGGTCACACTTTAACTAACCTTAATGTACATATATATGTATTCACAATCACACAGCAAACAATTATATATTCATCAGCGGGGCCGTCGTGGTCGTGATCGTATGGTATTTGGATTTACAGCTATCTATGTAATCAGTGTCTATCACTACTGACGTTGTGAGTTCGAATCCCGTTCATGGCGAAGTGTACTCTATGCAACATTACATGTACATGTATGTGATAAAGTTGGTCAGTGACTTGCGGCAGGTCTGTGGTTCTCTCCGGGTACTTCGGTTTCCTCCACCAATAAAACTTACCGCCACAATATAGCTGAAATATTGTTGAAAGTGGCGTTAAACACCACAACCCTAACACTAACAACGTTGTTGGTTATAGGCACTGATTGCATATAGGAAGTTATATATTACAATCTAAGCAATTACTGTAAAAACCTTTAATATATTTAAACATATATTTGTCGAGTTTGGAGAGCACATTGTTTAATAAGAAATCATCTGCATTCCAATGGGAAAAAACTTTGTCCTCTCCTTGCCAAGCTTTTCCTTCCCTCCTTTGAGGGAGAGATTATACAAACACTTGCCAAAGACAAAATAAATACAGCTTCTAAGCTAATTAATCTTGCATTCTGAATGATTCAGGTATATTGATGATGTTTTGACAATTAATATTTCAAACTTGGCTAAAACATCTTCCTCCGTATCATTTCCTGACATTTATCTCAAATTTGACAAATCTTTCCTCCATGTAGATTCTATTTCAAAACAGACGACTTCAATTTTAACGTTATATATTTTCCACACCTCGATAGTAATATACCTACAACTCCAGCGTATGGAGTTTATATTTCACAACTTCTACATTACTCTTGAGATAGCAGTTTGTATTCAGACTTTTAACAATAGTACTAAACTATTAAGTCATGGAATTTTAAAGAATTGCCACATTTTAACTTTTGAAATGTTTTCTTGGGGAGATCACCACCTTGCTGAATAAAGTTCTGGCACTAGCGTACAGATGACGAAAGAAGATTGTTTTGGCAATTAGATTTATGTTCAATGTTTCCCTACTATGCGTCAGATGACCTACCACTTTTACCAAATACTTTCTACTTTCAACAAGTTAAAGATTATTTTAAAGGTTGGACATGACAACTGAAAAAAAGCTAAAACTATTTACAAGTTTTACAAGAAGAGTGTGAAGATACCAAAGTGTTAATCAGAATCTGTAAATTGAGGGACAGACAGCACAATGGCCAAAAGATACCAAAGGGTTAATCAGAATCCGTAAATTGAGGGACAGACAGCACAATGGCCAAAAGATACCAAAGGGTTAATCAGAATCCGTAAATTGAGGGACAGACAACACAATAGCAAAAAGAAAAAGGACAAACAACTATGTACAAAATACTATATACAAAAGACTAAAGATAGAGCAACACAAACCTTACTAAAAACCGGGAATGAACTCAGGTGCTCCGGAAGGGTAGGTAATTTCTGCTGCACTAGTGGCATCAGTAGTGTTACTCTAGTTAAAAAACCGGTGATAAGTCATGAATGAGGAAAGGTGCGGGTATTGATTACGACAAACGGAGAATATCCGTCTTCATTTGTGACACAGAATTAGCTTTTGATAGATGAGGCAGCAGCCTTGGATGTTTCAACCTACAGACACAGAAGATTGGGCTGTAGCAACCGCTTCCAGTCAGATATCGTACGAGGGAAAACGATTCTTGTCTTGTTGGGTCTTACAAGAAGGGATAGCGAAAGACGAGGAATGCATGTGCTATGATTGTCTCAAGGGAAGCTCATCTTTGTCTTGCTTAGTAATAGCTACGTTTTCTTTTGTTATTTCATATGTATTTGTTTTTATATCAAAGCTAAGGTTCTCCTCTCTCGGGCATAGGTAACCTTAGCCGATTGTTGCTACCCTTTGTTTTATTGCTCTCAAACACTGTTTAAATTACAGTGTATTTGGCTTTCAAATCTTTCGATTTGGAGCATACCTGATGATGGTTATTCTAAGATATCATGACAAGTCTAGCATCTTTACGCCTGTCTTTAAGACAGTGTCAGTTCAGGTTTTGTAGCATGTCATCAACAATTAATGTGTTTCTTTGTCTGTTGCTGACGAACGTGGCAGCCCTGCGTTGGACTACTAGTATTTCCAGTTGATCGATTTCGCCTTTATTATAGGGCTTCCAGATAAAAGAAATATACACAGACAGAGGAAGTATACCCAGACAGAAGAAGCATACTCAAATGATGGCATAATTAGAGATGTATATGCCTGCTTCTTTATGGGGGTCGAGCAGATGTTAAGGTCTCGATGTAGAAAGCCAATCATTATTTGGCCTTGGTGCAGACGTTATTTACATGGGTGTTCCATTTTAAATCTTGTATGATAGACCAAGATACTTGACTTCTAATGATTCGAGTGGATGACCATGGAGCGTGTTAATTTTCATATTATTCTTTTTTCTGCATATAATTTCAGATAATTATTTTTTCCTAGTAACTGGGGACATATTTTTTTTTATTAGAAAAAAAACAGGTATTCCCCTCCTAAGAGTGAAAACGTTGCTCCCATGGTTTGTTTCGTTTTGTTTGGGGTCCCGGGTGGCTCAATGAGTTAGGTCGCTGGATCTAACAACTCATACAAGCCTATCACCAATACGACGTGGGTTCGCACCCGGCTTTGTAAATTACAAAAAAAGGTGCACTCGACTCGCAACTGCAAGGGATAAAGTGTAGCAGTTGCTTGCCCATGGTCGGTGGTTCTCCCCGGGCACTCCGGCTTCCTCCACCACTAAAGCTGGTCGCCATGATATAGCTGAAATTTTTTTGAAAGTGGCGTTAAACACCAAAAATCAATCAATCAATCAATCGTTTTGTTTGGCTTTGCTTTGTGTTTTTTCTTTTCTTTCTTTCTTTTTGTTTTTGTTTTTGTTTTTTGTTTTGTTTGTTGTTATTTTTTTCTTTTGACGTCTGTGGTAATTGTGTTTACCGGGTATTTAAAGCGTAAAAAATGTTTTATTATATATTGCGCTACAGTTGTCAACTTCCGACCGGAAAAAGAAAACGGACAATTAAATAGCCATGAACAGTAACTGAAGTGACAGTCTTTTCCCCTTTTGGCTGATACAACAGAACGTTTTGTACAGAAGGTATAGATAATAGTTTACGTTCTTAAAATATAATAAACAACAGTTAAAAATCGAATTTGCTGCATGCCCTGAATGCACTAATAAGTCGACTTTTGTGCATTTAAAATGCTGGATATGTTTGTATATCTCCATACCTGTGTAATCACAATGGTTTAAGAGAATAAAGAAATGAGCTTCTGATATAAAAGAAAAAAAAAGATAAATTCTTTTCTATGCAAAAAATCTTCTTTTTTTTTAATTTATACCGGTAGATATTTCTTTGATATATAAAAAAGGAAATACATAGTTAATATGGAGTATAATAAATATACACCAGTGAAGTATAAATTTGCAAAATCAGTATTAAAGGGAGAAAAACATTGGATCTCCAAAACTAAACACACATTAAAAGCTAGATGCTTCCACAGGACAGAATATCATACAAGAGTAACACGACGGGTGCCACTAATGAAGCAGGAAATGCTGACCCTCTCTGCGGTACTTGATATTTTTGTGGGTTCGTCTTGGTCAATCTTTAGTTTTCTGTGTAGTGTATTGTATACCATTGTTTTACATTTTGTTATATTTTTCTTTGGCCATTAAAGTGATGAAGCTTACCAGTTGCTTGCCCATGGTCGGTGATTCTCTCCGGGTATTCCGACTTCCCCCACCACTAAAACTGGTCGCCATGATATAGCTGAAATATTGTTGAAAGTGGCGTTAAAACACCAAAAATCAAAAATCAAATCTTTGGCCATTATACAATGTACATGCATTGTCTTTCCTTCGATTTAGTAGGCCTTCTGATTACCTCTTTGGTATATTAAAAAAACGTTTATTGTCCTACTTCACTCGTGTCATGTGATCTGACAAAACTAATGACTAACATTGAATCGGCTCTGAAAGCGTGTTTGGAACAACGAAACATATAAAATGTAATCAGTAATCATGTACACAGACACAACCCGCATGTGGAAGTATAGTGAGTGAGTGATTGTTCAATTTGTCAACTTATATATATTTATACACAACGAAGTTCGGGACTTCGGTAAAAATTCGACTCAGCCGGAAATTCGAGTCAACCGAGTTCGAGACAATGGGAGTAAACTGTATATGATGACGAGAACAAGTTACATTCGATGAGATGATGATGATGTCATCTTTGCACTAGACTTTGCTTAGCTTAGTTGGAATTTTTAAGTGCTATCTCAAAGAAACAACAGCTAGTCTGCGGGTAGACATGTCGCTCCACTCGGACACATTATTCTGATTCCACGAGCCAACCAGTCTCTGCACTTTCTTCTTAATGCTGCGTGTTTACCGGGGAAGCAACAAATACTAATTTTATAGTGTTTAGTTTGTCCGACTGAGGTTCGAACCCACGGTCTACCGGACTCGAGGCGAGCACACTAACCATTACACCACCGATGAACCCACGATCTACCGCACTCGAGGCGAGCACACTAACCATTACACCACCGATGAACCCACGATCTACCGCACTCGAGGCGAGCACACTAACCATTACACCACCGATGAACCCACGATCTACCGCACTCGAGGCGAGCACACTAACCATTACACCACCGAT
>MJUT01002601.1:318882-336321 GCA_002080005.1 Gigantidas platifrons
GCCTTCACAAATTCTTGAGAAACATACTGTTGTTGATATGTCTTGCTCGAAATGGACTTCTCATCACATCAGGTTTCATCTTTGATAAGAAAATTCATTCAAGGAAAAAAATCAAAGATAGTATATTTTTAGATGATTGACAACTGAAATTGTTTTTGACAGGACATGGTTCATATTTTTGTGTTATTAATTTGTAATTGTCATGGTTTTGTCGTGTGATATCGGTCATCTTTATAATACATTTGAAATGTCTGTATGTAGCCATCCATATACATTGTAATTGAATTTCAAGATTTTATATTATAGTCACTTTTATTAACATTTATTATCATTTCGTCCTTTTGACATTTGTTATATTAATGACTTAGAATAGGGCTAGCTTGTACAAAAAAAAACTTTGCATATCAATTTTAATTTTTTTTTAATGCAGAATGCTAAATTACAAATTATGTTTTTTTCTTAAAAAAAAGTTTCTGTCGTCAAATTTTATAGTGGCACGGGTGGCTCAATGGGTGCACTCGACTCGCATCCGCAAGTGATAAAGTTTACCAGTTGCTTGCCCAGGGTAGGTGGTTCTCTCCGGGTACTCAGGCTGACTCCACCACTAAAAACTGGTCGCCATGATATAGCTGAAATATTGCTGTAAGTGGCGTTAAGCACCAAAATTCAAATTCAAATTCATTCAAATTTTATATAAAGAAAGTGAATTGATCCAAGAGATGCAAAAAAAAAAAAAAAAATCTTACCCTGCAGTTTTCAATGATGAATTTTCATAAATTTGAAAAAAATACTCTGTTTTGGTTTTTGTGTGAAAAGATAATTATCTGGCTTGAAGAAAAAAACATAGCTCCTCTCTAAGTTAAATGGTCGGTCCCTGGGCTGTGACATTATCGTTCATGTTTTTTAACCTGTTTTATTTACATATAAGTATATGGTACATTGTATATTGTTTTGTTTGTTTTTGTTGTTAATGTTTCATTTTTTAATATGATATTACATTTATGATGTGCTTTTGAAGAGATTATTTCGTAAATATTACTTATAAAAAGAGATCAGTCCACTATAGACAGGTTTAATAAGAGATTATTTAAAAAAAGGGACAATTTTACCCCAATATTACAATCAGTGCCTGTCACTACTAAAGTTGTAATTTCGATTATCTCTATTTTGCGGTATTTTTCTTTTATGTTGCTATCTGAGAATTTTCCATCTCACGCTAGTAGAGCAAGATGGAAAATTATCACCAATAACTAAGTAGTCTCGTGATAAACAAACAACACTAATATGACGTTATATGCTTATTTTAACATGGGTAGGCATTATATTTGTCATTACATAGAGCCCGGCATCCAAGAATTATTTCGATTCTAACAGAGCATTTGCGGTAATTTTATGTGTTCAAGCGTACCTAGACAGAGGTTATTTTTGAACATTTTGTCATATCTAGTATACATGTACTTATTTCGCCTCCATACAGGAGAGCCACTATAACCCGAAACTCCGCTATTATTTACAAGAATATATAACGCTACAGAAACGTTGTAAAAATTGATAACGATCAAAAAATAATCTAATGTATATTTATTATTTTTATTCTTTTAATTTAACATACATAAAGTACAAATATGCAAAAATACACTGTCCACTAGATATGCCTTCTGCGCATGTGCTAAAGGTGTTCTGTGCTATTTAGAGCCTTCTATTGTTTTCAAAGCGAAAGTGTACGCCATGTTAGAATCCTTGATAATAAGTGATTAACGTTATAAAATATTAATTGTGTTTAAAAAAAATGTCAGTATTTCAACAAAAACTATTTAATTATGAATACAAAATAGCGATAAAATAATTAAAGATGTTTTTTTAAAACTCGAGGACGTTTCTCAGTCATCTCTCATCTCAGGGCTTCGCCCTTCGATGAGAGATGACTGAGAAAAGTTCTCTCGTTTTAAAAAATATCGTTAATCACTTAATCCCATGCATTCATTGGGAGATGTACTTGATACAACATTATGTGATAAAATTTTCAGTGATTTGCGACAGGCCTGTGGCTTTCTCCGACTATTCCGGTTTCCTCCACCAATAAAACTGGCAGCCACGATATAACTGAAATATTGTTGAGAGTGGCATTAAACACCATAATCCGAACCCTAGAAACAATTATTGCAATTTCTCCCATTATTACGGCGTTTTAACCCCTCTGAACCAGTGGTGGAAAAATCTGTAATCCTCTAGAGGATTAAAATGTCTCGTGCCTTTCACTGCATTAATTTCAAATGCTATTATTTCAAATTTTGAAATAAAGTTTGTGTTAAATAATGGGAGAAACAAATTCTCCTTCAGTTGCCCATATGGGTTACGATATTTCTCCACTCTCGAGAGTTAAATTAAAAATTTTAACCACTCGCCTAACAGCTTGTGGTTAAAATTTTTAATTTAACTCTCTTGAGTGGAGAAATATCGTAATCCATGGGCAACTGAAGTAGAATCTATATTCGTATGCAGAATACTAGTTATTATTACAGATAAGATCTGTAGATAAGAGTTAGCATAGTTTGAACTTTTATAGTAGCAATTTATTTGAATAAGAAATTTAAAGGGACTTGTAGCAATTCTAGAGTAAACATATCTTGGTATTATTTTACATGCACAAAAAAAATGCCAGCAGTTTGTTGGTTGATATTATTATAATGCAAAGACGATTTTATAATGAGATTATTTTTTTCGGATTAAAAGTTATTTGCTTTCTAAAAATGATTGAGATTATTCTGAAAATGGCATCATTTTATATTACCGTTATAATTTATTTCTTTTAAAGATGATTTTGTATTGAGATTATTTTTTTATGGAATAAAGTTATTTGTTTTCTTAAATTGAGAGTGGTGATTTTTGTATTAAAACTCTTGAGATTATTTTGAAAATGACATCAGTTTCAATACCATTATAATTTTTCTCTTTTCTTTTCTTATTTGCAAAATATGAGTCAGGTTAGTTGTCATAATATATTTTTTTTATATTATTTTCTTCAAAATATGATTTCAGGGCCCTTTGGCTTTTTTCATGAGGACTTTTGGAACTGTTCTGACATTGTGGTCCTTTGTGCAGGGATGATTTTTCTTAGTTATTTAACTGATTTCATCTATTTTCCTGTGAAATTTGTTTTCTGAAAGTTGCTGGACATGGTCAGAACAGGTCAAAAATGACCATTTTAAAAGGGGGTGTAGATGGTTCAGCTATTTTTCATGGATTTCAGTTATTTGATTTTCTAACCAGGATCATCCCTGTTTGTGTTTTAAATTTACTTCATAGTAGGTAAAGTTATCAGTTACCTTAGTCGATTAGTCTATCCTGAGGGCCCGGATGGCTCAATGAGTTAGGTAGTTGGATTACCTAACAACTCATACAAGCCTATGACCAATACGGTGTGGGTTCGGGCCCGGCTTTGTAAATTACAAAAAAGGGTGCACTCGACTTGCAGCTGCAAGTGATAAAGTTTACCAGTTGCTTGCCCATGGTTGGGGGTTCTCTCCGGGGACTCCGGCTTCTTCCACCACTAAACCTGGTTGCCATGATATAGCTGAAATATTGCTAAAAGTGGCATTAAACACCAAAAATCTAAATCAAATAAAATCTATCCTGTATAGGCAGTCTGGTTTACTGGCTCCCAAAGACTTTTAAATTATTTTACTTTCCAATCTTTTGATTGAAAAATATTTAAACCAGAAACATCCGATCAGCCTGAACAGAGACATGCACATTAAAATGTCATTATTTATACTGTAGTAAAGTGGGCTGGGAGTTACTGATAAACAACAGCTGATAATGGTAAACATAAGCACAATGACATGGATGAGGACTCTTACGTGAATATATAAACACAACATCAAACACATAAAATTAGATTTCCAAATTTTCATACTTAAAATGTTATGTCTTAAATTTAATGTCAGAAATGCATATTTTTTTGTAAGTGCATCATATTTTTATTTTATTAACCATTTTTAAGTGAAACAACATGTTAAAAACGCCATTTGAAAATAAGATTTTACCAATTGCCATGGCAACTAAGCCAGAAATTTATTTTATATTGCTGTGTTTGTTGACAAGATGGTAGTTTGACATATTGAGAACATCGTAAGTCTGTGTAAAATGCAATAAAATCTGGTATTACAAAACAACGTTGAAACTGGTAGAAATCACGCACCAACGAGGACTGACATTTTTTTGTTTGGATTAGACAGATATTTGGATTTAACTTTAAAGTTCATTTTACACAGGATTCTGGTTTATCCAGGGTTTAGCTCAGACAGTTTTTTTTTCTGTAATAGGAAAGACCAAATACAAATAGTCGTCTTTGACCTAATGAGATTTCATATATTTGTGTTTTCTTTGAAAAAATACAAATCTTTGAACATTGGCTTTTATTGAAGTCATTATCAGGTATTATTTAGATATTATACTCTAAGTCAGTTTATTACAGTGGAACTTGTACAATCCGACACCCAAGTTTTTCGACATCCTGTAACATCCAACAAACATTTATGGTCCCAAAGTATTTCTGTTAACTAAAATAAAAGCTGAGTATTCCAACATCCTGTACAATTCAACACATTTCCCTGGTTCCTTGGTTTGTCGGATTAGACAGGTTCCACTGTATACATTTTCAGTGGGTTTTTTTTTGGCATTATTTGTTTTCTAGTTCGAATTTTTACGATCAGGACTTTCTATTGTAGTTTTTAAATGTTTTGCAATTGTTTACACAGACATTAGTGTTTTAAGGCATGTTTTCATGATCAATGTTTTCGATCAAAAACTTGGTCAATGTTCTTTGATCATTTAAACCTGCATCAAAAACTTTGTCAAAGAACTTTGACGGAATAGAAATCCATCCTATTTTTCTAAAAATGTTGATGGACTTTGATTGGAATTGACCAATCAAAACATGCTTTCGGAATTCAAGATCTAATTCAGCCATTTTGTTTGTTTTTGAATTTACCGTCGAAAGGTAACTTGGGATAGAAACTGTGACCAAACTTTGGTAAACAGGATAATTTTGTCAAAGTTTTCTTTTATCAAATTTTCCATAAAAAAAACTTTGACCAAGTTTTTGATGAAAACTTTGATCGTGTAAAGGTGCTTTTATATTCAAGATCTGATCCTTTTTATTATTACTTTTGTTCTGTCTATACTTGTACTAATTGATATTTTAGCAATTCTCAAAATACTCATTAAATTTGCTTGCATAGTATATATTAACACATAAATTTTAATGTTAATAAATTGTTGCATGTCTCTTGTATGTTATTTTCTTTATTCTGATTTGTCAGTGACTTGCGACATGTCGGTGGTTTTCTCCGGGTACTCTCAGGTTTCCGCCACCAAAGAAAAACTGACGCCACAATATAATTGAACTATTGTTGAAAGTGGAGTTAAACATCATAACCTTTCTGAACAGCATCAGTGATGTAATGATTAGAATGCTCACATCGATTGGGGTAGATTGTGGGTTCAAAGCAAAGACTTTGAAATTGGTATTTGTTGCTTTTCCACTATTCAGGTAGCACTGAGGAGTAAGAGCTAAGACTGGTTCGCTCTGTAATATTTATTGATTAAAATTAAGAAGGTAAATTACCAGTAGTCATTAACAAAGAGATTTCCGTGTGGCAACTTCATGCAGACATGTGCCCATTGCAACTTTAAGTTAGCTATATATAGATACCTTGCATTCCTGTGACTCAATTTGCAATACAAACAGAGGAGGATTTGACTGTGTGACAGTTAATGTAGAAGTAGAAGCTTTACCCCCTTGATATGCTTCCATTATATGGGAGTGTGAATTGTCAAATCCTTGTGTTATTTTATGTGTACCCTATGTTGCCAGTTTCTCTGGATTGCCCCTTTTTATTTGCCCCTTTGGTATTCTCTAACGTTTATTTACAAGAGACGATTTCAATTTTCCCATTGTAAACTTTTCATTTATATGTAGCAACATTCAAGCAACACCTGCATACAGAATGTTTATCTGTCAGTTGATACAGCATTCTAGAGCATATGATTCCTAGCAAATCAATCCTTATAAATTAATTCAAACTTTTTTTGTTATGATATTGAAAAATATATTTATTCTTTCAAAATAAGGCAAATAATCGGAAATAAATTTAAATAACCCCAAATGTGCCTCATTTAAAGAAAATCGCCTGATGACAATGGCACGCGACACCTTGCGAATGACGTCTATTTTCAGATTCAGTACATACGAAAATAACCTCAACTTTTTAAGCCAATCAAAACACGAATAAAATGACATGTGACTCTAAAATTAATTTATTAAGCTATAACTTTTGTGATTAATTTAAACCAATAGAAATATCTATATATATCAGACTTAGCACATTAATTAGTAGTGTGATTGTGGTCAGTGATATGATATAAAAGAAGATAAAAAAAATAAGTAAAACTTTACATAACAGAAATACAACATGCAAATTAACACTTTATATCAACCTTGTTATGAGGAGGGGAATTCCTTTTACCATCAAACATCAAACACCCTTTTTTGTGTTGGTCTTAACATCATACTGACCTGAAATTTAGACGGGTGTCAATAAGAGATAATTAATGTAAGTTATACAAATACTCATCCACATGCTTGTCATTTCAAAACAAATAGAGTCAAACCTGTATTAAGAGGTCATCTTTGGAACAAAGATAAAGTGGCCTTATAAGACAGGTGACCTATTAAAAGAGGATTAATTCATATGAAAGTTTCTATCATGAGACAAGAAAGTATGACCTTTATATATAGGTGATTACTAAATAGAGGTAACAGCATGGCTGGGCTGTGCATGTCTCAACAGAATCATAGATTTTGTTGAAATTGGTAATTTTTTCTTTATAGGGACAGAAGAAACGGTGAACACGAAAGGAATCAACTTAGATGACAGGAGTAGAGAGCGAGAGTTGTCTTTTATGAAAGATGTTCATGCCTCTCGTTCACGGTCAAGGTCCAGATCGCCATTACAAAACGGTCGTGTTGGCTCTGCCGAGTAAATCTGACAGTAGTTACGAACGTAGGTTTGACGATAAAAGTGGACTTAAAATTAAACAGGAACGTAGGGAAGAGGATTTAATTTTACAAGTTGAACGTGATAAATTGAGAACGGATTATTTATTAGGTCGTAACCCAGCAGTGAATCCACTGAACATTAACATGTTGGATCGTGCTAGACTTTTGGGAGCTCCATCACCTTACATGTTGGGTGATCGTGTTCCCCCTCATCCTGCATTGTTTAGTCCGTATGATAAAAATCCCATGGAAATGAACTTGGGTCAGCATCGTCTTCAACTTCAGCAGGACATGGAGCGTGAACGTGAGCGGATGTCGAGTCGTATTCAGCATCCCGCATTGTTTGACCACAGGAATCGGAAATTTTATCAATATGATGAGAAATACGTCATATGGGTAGTGAAGTTTCACGAGCGTAGTGAGTGAATTCGTTTCACTCACTACGTACATACGTTCGTGAAACTTCACTACCCATATGCACAGGCGCATGGGGCATGGATTTCGTCTCCTCCTCCCCCCTTTTCTGTACTACCCCCCTTTTTTTTTAATTTCATATTCATTCCTTTTTCAAAATTTTCATAATAATTCGTTTTTCCTCATTTTACAATATCAGTAGACGTCATACATCACGAAAAATACGTGTATTCTGTGTCCACAGTTTTTCGACTGATACAGTATATATGATAGAAGGTAAGCAACTTATTTTCATATTTCGCGCCATATCGCTCACCTCGGTTTTGCTTACCTTCTATCATATATACTGTATCAGTCGAAAAACTGTGGACACAGAATACACGTATTTTTCGTGATGTATGACGTCTACTGATATTGTAAAATGAGGAAAAACGAATTATTATGAAAATTTTGAAAAAGGAAGGAATAGGAATTTAAAAAAAAAAGGGGGGTAGTAAAGAAAAGGGGGAGGAGGAAACGAAATCCATGCCCCATGCGCCTGTGCCCATATGACGTATTTCTCATCATATTGATAAAATTTCCGATTCCTGTGGTTTGACCCAGAGCAGCTACGAAAAGAAGAACTTTTATTACAAGACGAAAGGGCAAGGAGAGACTTTTTAGAAAGATTGCCATTTTACGATCCTCAAAGACTTGCTGTTTTGGAGCAGAGTAGATATCCTCATTTTCGACCTCCAGATCCCTTATCGTCACATTTCCCTCGGACTATCAGCCCAATGATAGGGCATGCAAAAGGAGGCTCCCCTGCAGGGTACCCTCCTCCGTTAATACCTTCATCTAGTGCTACTCAATCACGAACTCAGTCTCCAGCAGTCGGTAGAAGTAAACCAAGTGCGACTGATACAACAGACAAGAGAGACAACTATTCCAATTCAACAGATCCAAGTGTTCATAATAGATAGGAGTTAGGAGTTATCTCCCCTATACTATGTATCCAATTGTAAAAAGAATTGTATAAATGTATTTTGCGCTTCAAAAGCAAAAAAATGTGATCTCCTTGGCAGCTATTCATTTATGCTCCTATTTTCCAATCTCCTACAAATAATATCATTAGTTTGTCTTAAAAACTTTGATGACGTACTGTATACATGCCATTTGGATTTATATTTCAATATAATTTTTGTGTTACATTATCAAAGGTATTCCAGAAATAATTGAAACAATGGGTATCATAAAAAATACCCTTTTGACAGCCTTACCATGTATCAAATTTTATTGGCAGTTTATATATGCAGTCATATAATATCTTAAGGATTAAACCATTATAAGCATCATTGCCTTTTGACAAAGCCCAATCCCCCCTCCCCATATTTCAACCCACCCATAGTCATACAATTGTTTTTGGAACTTCATCGGTACAAAGATTAATAAGCTTTTAATTTGTTTAGCTTGGAAAAGCATTAATGTTCAGTATCTACCCATATTCATCAAGATTTTATATCAAACAGGCAATTTTTTTTTTAATAATTCGTGTGAAGAACAAAATTCTTGTGAGAAGTTAATGCAATATTGAACAAGTAGTTCTAGGGGATTAAAATGAATTCATAGATATCATGCAGAAATTTTCAGTTATGGTAGACATTCATTCATAATTTGTTTTTATCAAATCTTATTAAGTAATGCTTTCTTTCCTGACTAAAATAAATAATAAATCAGTCCTCGTGATAAGCACCAGTCCTCCGCCCCAAGGTCATTAAATCTTTGTTGTGACCAGTACATTTTTCAGTTTTTATTTAGAACTATACAAAAAATAAATTCAAGAATTTGTTTCGGACCAGTGTCTTCAAATTTTAATTAAAAGAATATTATCTCATTTGTTTTTGTTAGAATTATGTAAAATTTATGAATAAGATTTATTTTGTTGATAAAAAAAGAAACGGTGTAACCTTCAAATTTTAATTAAAAGAATATTATCTCATTTTGTTTTTGTTAGAATTATGTAAAATTTATGAATAAGATTTATTTTGTTGATAAATAAAGAAACAGTGTAAATGAATTTAGATTTTCTTATATTTTTACACATTACATTGCTGAAATACTGCTAAAGTTGCCATTCAACACCAATCAATCAATATATTTCCAAGTTGCTTCAAGTAAAACAAACATGGTAATGTTCAATTATAATTTATGCCATTTAATCTTTTGGATAAATCAACTTAAAAAATATGCAAAAATGTTAAAATATTCTATGATCTTGAATGCCCCGTGGGGTGTTAAAAATTTAAAATAACTTCAGACATACAAGTATCACTTGAAAATATCCATGTGAGCCATAGCTCAAAAATTCTATATATAATGAGTGCAAATGAAATAATTGTATTTTTTATTACTTAGATATATAGGTCTAAGGGCTGTTTTCATTTAAACATATTACCACCCAATGAAGTCAAATGATTTTTTTGAAACGATCGTTACATAGAATTGAATTGCTTGATGAAAGTCTGGTTCCATATTAACTGTTGATCCATGTGTAGAATTATTTTGAAAGTGCCTTCTTTGGGTGGAAAGTATGCTCAGATGGAATAGCTGTAATTATTTACAAGAACTGTCTGTTAAAATGTTTCTTAAGAGTGCTATTGAAGTCTACCATATCAACATAAATTATATAAATATATATATTTGAGGGGTTAATGGTCTCTTTATTGATATTACTTGTATTGGGCAATATTTCAAAGATACAGTGCAAATTTTTTAGCAACAGTAACTTTCCTTTGTATTTTATTTGCAAAACTGAATTTGTTCAATTTTGATAGTGTACTTTTAAAGAAAAAATAATTAACAGGATAACATTTTTTTTATGGATTATGGTAAAGTATTGATGACATATTCCTAGATTTGTAGAACTCAAAATTTCTGTTAAGTATCGTAGCAGAAAACGATGTTTTACCCCTTTCAATTTTGTGAATGAAATAAACTACAAATTAAAAAAAAAATTATACAAAATGGACTTGAATAATGAATGATGTCACACCATTTTTTTCTTTTTTAATGAAAATTGTTTGGTTGAAAGTTAGTATAAAAACATTTGTTTGATGTAATTGCCAAGATTTGCACAATCTTCCATTCATTGAAAATTTTTGTTTATCACATTACTGGTGAGGAGGTCCTTTGAATAAAATATACAGAGTGTACAAATACCTAACAGTGTACAATTAAGTTCCGGAATTGACTAGTTTGTCCTAATTTTTCCAGAATCTATTCAAAAATTTAAATGACATCTTACAATGAGGCTTCTTTTTTTTGGGGGGGATGATATTTGTTATTTGGAACATTTTAATTTTGCATCATTCATTTCATAATATTTGACTGAAAACCCATTTTATTCAACAATTTTGACCAGGTAGACAAACACAATAATACTTTGGAATTTAAATAGCAAATTATTTTCTCATCATAGGAAGGGGAGATCACTTTTCTTATGGAAGGGAGATAACTTCATTTGACAACAGTAAAATGAATCCAAAACAGTCAGATTCTTATGTACATAGAAGTCATCACATGCCTTTCTTTTGAATGAACATTTGTATGCAAGTTTTGCACGCGATTTGTGTAATGATATTCAGACATCTACTTGAAAACAAAGTTATTTTTTATGAATTATTTTCTGTTTAGTCACATGTCAGCAATATTGTATTTTGATCTCAGCCATTCCTCATAGCAACACTTATAAATATTTATTTATTTTTCACATTAGATATCTTTATATAACCTGATGAAATTTATTTTTCATGGTAAACTATTTATTGTAATATGTTTACAAAGTTGTGTGGCTATGTGAGCCTATGACTTTGTTAAATCTTTAAACACCATATTTTTGGAACTATAAAAGACTATTAGATATATTCTCCTACATGCTTTTAATGCAGGGATGATTCTTTTCAGTTATTTTTCTGATTCAGCTATTTTCCTCTGAAAATTATTTTCCGAAAGTTGCTGGACAGGTCAAAAATGACCAATTTGAAAGGGAGTGTAAACGGTTTCTGCTATTTTCCATTGATTTCAGTTCAGGGATATACACTAACTTTTGAACCATGGTCGCCACCTGGTCTCCTAACTTTCATTTTCAAGGAGTCCAACAAATAATTTAGGTGCACAGCTTTTTTTCAGGTAGATTACAGATATGGTAAATCAGATATTTTAACAATATCTCCATTTTGTTTTTGGATTCTGTTGTTTTTTTGAATAATTCCTTTAACTTGTTCCTTCGGTATTCTGTTGCGGATATATGTTATATGTGTTTTAAAGTTAATCACCAATTTTAATCTTATACTGTATACTGTATTTATGAATATGATTAAAACAAAATCTGAAAGAATTAGAAATATGACTTTCATTCTTTTAATTTTCAGTTGTGGTTTGCTTAGCCATAGGTTCTGAAATAGTTGAAATATATTGCCAACAAACAATTATGCATTGTCATTTGGCCATGTAAAATTGATTGTTGGTTTCCCCTACCATAGGAACATTTTAAGGACAGGCTTGCATGCAGGGTTTTTTTCTTCAAGAGATGTTAAACCACAAATTCAAAATGAACAAACATGTGTCTTATGGGATGTAGAATATGCTTACCACCAATGGTACACCTGGTCTCACTTTTGGTCCTATAATGGTATAAAGGAGTGTGTTGTGTTAAAATTTTTGCTTTTTTCTTGTTTCTGTCAAATCAGTGTTTTGGTATCTTTCCCGTGAAGGTCACAAAATAAATCATAAAGGCTTTTGCTAAGCCAATAAAATTACATCACTCATATTTCGTTGATAAATGCGTATATTTCTGTAAAAAAAAAATACGGTTTCACTGGGCACATCACCGGTGGCCATTTTATCCATAATGTACGTCACGTACAGGTTTTAAATCATGATCATTTTACCAATATCCTAAGCGCTTTGGCTATCTTAGAGTTAGAATAGAGGGCCGGTGTGTTCATTTTATTTTATTTTATTGTATTTATTAGTAATAGTAATAAAAGATAACGACCCGGCGGCAAAAAATTGACTTGAGGAAACCGACAGTCATTTCTCAGGGATAATTCTACTGACATCGCTGATTTCGATATACCATTACCAAAATAAGTAAAATAAAAATCGGAAACCAGTCGCAATTTTGGTACGTCTAAAAACCGGTGCGGGAATTAATACATCTACATCTACATGGTACGTTGAACTGTCACACTTGACCAATACTCAACGCTTCCGGTGGGCGCAAGAAAGGTTTTTGAAGAATAACCAAATAATAAAGCATAGCGATAGTAACGTATAGTTAAATAGACTGTAAAAGTTAGTAAAGTGAGAAAAGAAAATAAAGAAAAAGAGATTCCATTTACTTTCCAATCATCTGGTCTAGACCAATCCGGCTTCCGTGGCAGTACCAGGGACTGAATCCCTGCCGGCACAGCTCTAGCCCGTCATTTGACTTACTGGGTAAATGGAAGAAGTAAAGTTAGATAGAAATTGTGGAGAGCTCCCTCTTGAAGGATACCAAAGAGGGGGCCTCAGCGACTGAAGCTGGTAAACAGTTCCAGACTGGAACTGTTCTAGGGAAGAAACTGTACTTTAGGCTGTTTGTCTTCGTGGAATACTGTCGGTACTTCTTAGTATGTGTTGATCTGGTTCTGGTTGTCATCGGTGTTAGGTATTGGTGGCAAGGTATGGCAAGATCGTTGACAACTTTGTAGATCATGGTCAGTTGCAGTTTCTTTCTACGGCTCTCTAAAGTTTCCCATCCTAATTCATCTAGCATGCTGCCCACACTACTGGTGTTTCTGTAGCGGTTGGTGGCATAACGGGCTGCACGGCGTTGTACCATTTCAACTTTCCTCACTTGGTCTTTTTGATGTGGGTTCCATACTGTTGCACAATAATCAAGGTTGGATCGTACCATCGCGACATATGCATTCGTTTTGGTCTCCTGGTTTGATGTTCTCAGGCTGCGTCTTAAGAATCCCAGCATGTTATTGGATTTCTTCGTAATTCTATCAATGTGGTGTATCCATGATGTCAACGCCTAGGTATTTGGTGCTCTGTGATCTTTCGAGTACTAGTCCCTTGAGTGTGTATGGATAATGGATTGGAGAGCGTGATCTTGTTGCAGTTAGTACGCTACACTTCTGCGGGTGGAAGTTCATTCCCCAAGTTCTTTCCCATTCTGCTAGTTTGTAGATGTCATCCTGTAGGATTTCTGTGTCTGTAGTAGTTAGTATTGTCCTGTATACCATGCAGTCATCTGCGAAGAGTCTGGTTTTAGATGTTATGTTGTCCGGAAGGTCGTTTATAAAAAGGAGGAATAATAAAGGGCTTAGTACTGTCCCCTGTGGGACTTCACTGATTACAGGTACTGTTTCGGATGATTCTCCCTCAATGATGACTTGTTGGGTACGGTTTGATAAAAATGACTCTATCCATTGGTGTGTTTGACCTCTTACTCCATAGTGATGTAACTTGTTGAGTAGACGTTTGTGTGGTACACGGTCGAAGGCTTTGGAAAAGTCAAGTATTATCATATCTGTCTGTTGTCCTTTATCTAGTGCTGTTGCGAGTTCGTGACATAATGTAATCAGTTGTGTTTCACAGCTTCGTCTTGCCCTAAAACCGTGCTGGCAATCGGTTAGTATCATGTAGGTGTCTAGATGTTTCAGTGTGTTGCTGACGATGATGTGTTCGAGGAATTTACAACACAGACATGTAAGCGATACTGGTCTATAGTTGCTTGCATCATATCTACTTCCCTTCTTAAATATTGCTGTGACGTTTGCGTGGTTCCAGTCTTTCGGTACTGTGCCGGATGTAAGGCTGACTTCATAAATGGTACATAGTAGTGGTGCTAGTTCTAAGGCACATTCTTTAAGCATTCTTGCTGGTATTTTGTCAGGTCCATAAGCTTTGCAGGGGTTGCACTTCTGCAGTAGTTTATAGACACCTTCTGTAGTGATTGTAATATCGGACATTTGTGGGTATTATTGTCCTGTGGGTTTAGGTACAGTCTGACTGTCTTCTTTAGTAAATACTGATTGGTATTGTCTGTTCAAGATGTTAGCTTTGTCCTTTGCGGTGTTAAATAATCTACCATTGTCCTTCAGTGGGGCTATTCCGGTGTTATCCTTCTTAAGTGACTTGATGTAATTCCAGAAACGCTTCTGTTTGTTCGGTGGTCCATTCTGGTCATCTCCTCCTTCAATGATGTTGTTGATGTAGTTCCAATATGAGTTACGTTCTGCTTTCTGTACCTTTCGCTTACTCTCTTTGTATTTTCTGATGTCTGCTGCATTTTTGGTCTTTTTCATTCTACTGTATAGTTTGTTCCTCCTTCGTATGCTTGTCTTCACTTTTCTATCTATCCAGGGTTTACGGGTCTTATTGCCTCTGATTGTCCGTTTCGGTATGTGTTTTTCCATGAGTTTCAGGAATGTTGTTTTGAAAGATGTCCAGATTTTTTCGACAGGTTGATTAGTTTCTTTCAGTTCTATCAGTTCCTTTTCCATATCTTTGAGTCCATTTTTTAGGCTGGTAAAGTCTGATTTGTTGTATTGGTAGACTTCTCTAGCTGGAATTTTGGTTTTCATTGGCCTCAGGCTGGATTCTATGAGTACTGCCTCATGGTCTGAGATCCCAGGTATTACTTTGACTCTGTTTACTAGTGTGTTGTTGTTGGTGAAAAACAAGTCTAATGTGTTTTCGCAAGTCTCTGTGATTCTTGTTGGTTCCATAACCACTTGCGTGAGAAAATGATCTTTACTGGTGTCAAGTAATTGTTGCGATAACCCTGGTTTTGCTGCATGCTGTTTAATACTTTCATCTTCCCAATTTATGTCTCCCAAATTAAAGTCTCCTCCCAGCCAAATGTGTGCTCCCTGCGGTATTCTAGACAAGGTGGTGTAGAGATTAGCAATGTATTCAGTGTCATCTATGTCGGGTGGTCGGTAAAATGATCCAATATATAGATCGTTTGTGCCTGTGATCTTAATTCGTGTCCAAATAAGTTCGCACTGGTCATTTGTTTTTAGTTCCTCTGGCTCCATACATTCATATCTGTTGGATACTAATGTAAATACTCCTCCTCCTCGGCGTGATTTTCGGTCCTTACGAAATACTCTATAGTCCGAAGGAAACATAGCCGTAGATAAGTGGTGGTCCTTTAGCCATGATTCATTACCTATTATTACATCGGCCCCTGTTGATTCTATTATGTTTTCAAGTTGTGGGCGCTTGTCTACAATTGATTGACAGTTGAGTACTAAAACTTTGAGTGGAAGGTCATCTCTCTGGTGGTTACTCTTCTGTATTATCTGATGATCTGTGTTTGTGAAGCTTGGATGGTGCAAGTCGTTCTCATCTGATGTAACGAGAAGATTTGAATCTGGTGAACTGGTTGATAGGGATAGTCTTGTTGTTTTAGTGTTCTTGCTATTGGTGATTCTGTTTGGTGATGATGTGGCTTGCGGTGTATTGAAGCTGATATCTCTGTCAGTGTGGTCGGTTCTTGACTCATGGATGAGGGACTCGTAATAATTTGAGGTCTCAAAAATCGTTGTATCAAACAGTGACGTAGCAAAGTTTGGTAATCCGCACTGTATACATTCCCAACTTACGTTCTTGGGTGCATGGTAAATAATTCCTGACATTGCTCCCAAAATTTTAAGTCGCCTTGGGCGACTGGGCGACTGTTAGTGTAGATCCCTGCATTTTTTTTTATTTTCTAACCTAAATCATCCCTGATAATGGTAAAAATAGCTATCTGAAATAAGGGAGTCCTGTCCTATAGTCCAAAAAATATAATAGTTGAGGTATATTTTTGTCCAGGTTTTGAAAACATACAAATATTGCTTTTTTTTTTATTATTATTAAATTCGAGGAATATTATTATTGTTTTGTAACTTCAGGGTTTTATTTGAAAAGTCATCCAAAAGATAAAAAGATATATTAAAAATTTATGCATCATAATTTGTTTTTGTAGTTTTAGCAAATATTTAGGACATAAAAATGTTTAATATTAGGAAAAAATTATGCATGTTAATTTTGATATTTTCTTTATATGCAAATTATTAATATTTTTAATAAATTTCTTAGCAAATTTTTGTCTTTAAAAGTCAGACTGTAAAATTAAAAATATGTTTTTTATATGTGTATAAAAAATGACTGGTTATCTCAAATTGTCAATTGTATTTTAAGAAATAATTTCTTATTCTTTTTTTTTTTGCTGATTTTGTGAATAGTACAAGAAATTAAAAATACTCATTTCCTTGTTTTTTTTGTTACAATTTTCTTTTACTGGTAATAAATACTTCCTGTTGCAGACATAAACATTAAAACAAATAATGGGGAAAATCAAGAATGGACAATCCAGAGACACTGGTAAATATTGGGTACAATTCACAGAAGAAAGACAAGCAAAAAAAACCACAACACAGAAAAATAAAAAGATGAGCAACACAGAAGTCATCAATAAACCAGGGGTGCACCAAGGTGTTTGTGAAGGGACAGAGTTCATGTCTTATTATCCCCTCGCCAACGAAATTGCGAAGGGATATAGTAATGCTTCCGTCTATCCTTCCGTAACATCCTTGTGAACACTCTAGAATCGACATCCTTCAATGATTTTGACCAAACTTGGTACATACTTAGTCCAGAGAATCTGGAACCCTATTGATTTTCAAGATCACTGGGTCAGATTTTTAGGTGAGGGGATACGCCACGCTTTACGTTGCCCTTGTTTCTAATGGTCCTGTAGTTGAAGAAATGAATTATAAATTTCTTGAGAGAGCCAGCCTACTAAATTGAACTTCTCTCATACAATTGATATTTTGAGATAATCATTCACATTGTATACAATGAAAATACAAAATGAAGTTTTATTAATTATTGTTTAATATATTCCAAACAAAAGTCATTCTTAAAAACAAATTTAGTGA
>MJUT01002601.1:384650-395779 GCA_002080005.1 Gigantidas platifrons
TGGAGAAAACCACTGACCTGTCACAAGTCACTGACAAACTTTATCACATTCTCTTATATCAAGTACACCTCACCATGAGTAGGGTTCAAACTCACAACGTAAATTTAAGTGTTGATATGCATTGATTGCATGGTCTGACAAGAGGAGGACTTACTGGAGTAACAATGTTTTGATTTATTGTTTTACTGTCGTGAGATATATCATTTTATGTTAAATTTGTTGCAGGTAAAACAATAAAAACCTTAGCCATCCTTCCATTGTCAATGTATGGTGAACTTGATAATAATCTCGCACCTTTCTTGAAGTCAATGAAAGGGAAGACCTTGCCTCGTTTTGGACCAATGAAAGCATATGTACATTTTGCATATGTTGGTAATGTTGCTATGATGTTTGTGAAAGCACTGGAATCTCTACAAAACAATCCTGAACTGGGCGGAGAATATTTTTTTGGAGCTGACGACACACCAGTCAATCCAATGACAGGATTTCTAAAACCATTTCTAGATTGCCTGAATGCTCAATTTTCAACCTGGTATTTACCATACTGGTTAATGTACATCATGTTAACTTTTATATATGTTATCTTGTTGGTCATTAGACCTATTAAGAAAATGAATATATCCGTGACAACCAGTAGTTTGGCACATAGTAACACTACATTTTACGTTACGTATGACAAGGCTAAAACGTTACTGGGTTATAAACCTTTGTACGACTATGAAACTTCTCTGAAGAATTCATTAGAATTTTATTCTGAATTATAACATGTGTTTTGAGCATCGGACCATTATGAGCTATTTTAACGAAAAAATAAGTGTTGTGAGTTACAACGACTTGGATAGGGGATAAAATTTATTAAAATGCATAAGAAATATAGGGCCACACTAGAACATGTGATATATCTTAATAGATTTTATTTAAATTTTGTCCAAATACAATATGTAAATGATTGGTGTTAAATGTTAAGTGAGAACAAGTTACTTTAAATAAAGTTCATTTGAATAAGGTTGCAGTTAAAACAACAACAAAAAAAGACGCACCTTGTATAAATAATTTGTGACTTGCTCTGTTAAGAGTATGGAATCTCACAGGTTTGGTTCTTTACAGAGTCAAACCAATGATAATAAAATTTATATAATATGCAATGCTGTTTCTCCATATACATGTATGCATTCAGCATTAAGTAGTAGCGAGCAAAGGTTAATTTTACCCATAATCAGAATGATATGTCTAAGTGCAGCAATATATCTGCTTATTTACTATCATGCCAATGCTCTAGCACTGTAAGAATGCAGTTAGCATTTGACAACTACGATTTTATACACAAAACTGAAAGTAGGAAAATTTAGCACACTTGCAATTTTTTTCAAGTTCTCTTTGTCTTTTACTCGCTAAATTTAATTTTTACTCGCATTTAGCAAATATTTCCCATTAAATTCGATCCCTGTCCAGTACAAAACAGACATCATTATCTCATCAAAAAGTAACTTGTCCTCTCGATCATATAAAGTCAATCCTTTCTAAACCGAACTTTCTTGTGACTATTTATTGTGTTCGGAATAGACAGTAGTTTGGTTTATACAGGTGAATTAACAAAGATTTCCTCAAGTGGGACTTGACTTTATTTATAGTTCGGTTTATACAGGATTACGTCTTATTGAGGATTCAGTTTAGACTAAGTTTCACTGTATCTGAAAAATTGTTCACTCTGCATTAAACCATAATCTTACTCTCTCATCTAATAAAATATTATTATGTTAAAAGCACAAATGTGCAAATATTGCATAATATTTGAATTTATTGTTAATACGGATCCAATAGGAATCTATTTTAACATATTTTATTGTTATTAGTTGTTGTTGATTGATTGATAGTAATTAGCGATTAGTTTATAAATATTGTTTGTTTTTTTGTGTTTTTTTTTTACAAGACCCTTAATTATCTTATTATGTATACACTTATAAAGATTATACAGTATGTACAGTCAGAGACATACCATGATAAATCACTGTGATAGACGTATCACTCGTCAGATATCTTCAAAATGGTTCATTCAACCTATGTCAACATTTTGAAAAATATATTTTTTGGGGTTAATTTTAATATTTTACTTTTGAGACCTGCATTTCCTAATTTACTCACATATATTTATCATTAATTGTTATATAAACACCTGTTGTAATATGTTTGTTGGCATTCCTTGAATATTATAATTCAAAATGTTGGCATAGGTTGAAGACACCATTCAAAATTTCTTCTGTATTTAGAGTGTTACTTGCTATCACACAAAATGTACAAGAAAATGAGTAAATAGATTAAACAGAGCAAGAGATATATCAGTATCACTAAGAAGAGTGATATGTCTAAATAGATTAAACAGAGGAAGAGATACATCAGTATCGCTAAGAAGAGTGATACATCTATCACAGCGATTTATCATGCTACATGTATGTGTCTGTACTGTATCAGTATCGCTAAGAAGAGTGATACATCTATCACAGTGATTTATCATGCTATGTATCTGTACTGTATCAGTATCACTAAGAAGAGTGATATGTCTAAATAGATTAAACAGAGCAAGAGATATATCAGTATCGCTAAGAAGAGTGATACATCTATCACAGCGATTTATCATGCTACATGTATGTGTCTGTACTGTATCAGTATCACTAAGATGAGTGATATGTCTATCACAGTGATACTGATTTATCACGCTATGTCTCAGACTGTGCTGTATATCATCACTTATTCTTTATTGTACATACTGTTATATATAATGCTGGTATACACAGGGATGCTTTGTAGAAATTTGTTTTGACGAGTCCAGAAAACTTTTCTGAAAATTTTGGTGAGTCCTATCATTGTAAGAATCTGAAATTTTAAAACTTTTTGTGAGTCCATGACTCATATATAGGTGAGTTGCAAGGATATCTGTATAACAACTTTTTATTTCTCAACAATTTTACTATTTTTTTGCTGGTCCTATCATTAACTTTCACCCCCTCAGAAGGAACCTCCAATGATTATTGGTTCTCAGATGCTGGAAGAACCAATCTGTGATGTGCTTCTGCTGGTTACATGGGATACATCAAGTACAGAACTTGCCTTAATGAGGGGTATAAAGGACTGCCTTGTGCTTAGAAAATGTTCCTCCCTTTACATGTAAATAAAAACTTTACAACTCCTGTGTAACAATTTGCTAGGAGAGGACATTGGTGGTACATCCAATGCAAGGAAGAATTTTCCTTCTCTAACCCTTTCTTCCCACTCCTCCCATTTTTTTACTTGTGGCAATCGATGATATGCAAATAAAAATATCCCCGGTGCAGTGCAGTATGCAAATCTGTTGTTTGTAATCATGTTTTTGTCATGAATATAGCTGAAATACTGCTCACATGATCAGGAAAAAACAGTATCCAATCAGTCATTTGTTTTCTCAACTGTTTTAATTAAAATGTCTTGTTTATATTTATGAAAGACCAATTTTTGGAATTTTTTTTGCATAATTTTCAAGTTTTTTTGCATGTGTGTTATTTGTACACTTTTTGCAATATTTACTTTTCAGTGTCTTTGTATATTGCATTATAGCATAATTTTTAAACAAAATTAAATAATTGATGCTAATAAACATCGAAGGGGCGTGTAGCAATACCCATCTCAAGTGTTCATATTTTCTAAACATAATCTAAGGCAATGATTTCACACGTCAGAATTAGAATAATTGTTGAGCTCTCCTTCTCGAATAAATCGGCTAGTTACGACATAGCTAAGAAATTGATGAAAGTAGAAATAAGCTCTAACAACAGACATCTCAATTATGATTATTGTTGATTTCTATTATGTAATTTTATGATGTTATATGGACGTCACTAATGTTGCCTTCACAAATTCTTGAGAAACATACTGTTGTTGATATGTCTTGCTCGAAATGGACTTCTCATCACATCAGGTTTCATCTTTGATAAGAAAATTCATTCAAGGAAAAAAATCAAAAATAGTATATTTTTAGATGATTGACAACTAAAATTGTTTTTGACAGGACATGGTTCATATTTTTGTGTTATTAATTTGTAATTGTCATGGTTTTGTCGTTTGATATCGGTCACCTTTATAATACATTTGAAATGTCTGTATGTAGCCATATATATTGTAATTGAATTTCAAGATTTTATATTATAGTCACTTTTATTAACATTTATTATCATTTCGTCCTTTTGACATTTGTTATATTAATGACTTAGAATAGGGCTAGGTTGTACAAAAAAAAACTTTGCATGTCAATTTTAAAATTTTTAATGCAGAATGCTATATTACAAATTATGTTTTTTTCTTAGAAAAAAGTTTCTGTCGTCAGATTTTATACTTTACTTTAAACATATTTATTGTCAAACAAATACAGACAATGGATCAGACACAAGTTATAAACTTACGAGGTCTTCTCTGTTACATATAAATAATTAATTAGACAATATATTACAAAAACAGAACATTATTTCATTCATAATTATTTGAGAAAATGACAGTATTGCAAGTGATTGATATTGAGTCGCTGCCGTCAGATGAGTTAAAAGTACATAAACATTAGACAAATCTTTTAGTGTCTAGTATGTATCTGTGAACAGTTGTGAAAAGTGAGCAGTTAACATCATGTGCAAAATCTGAATTTCCATACAATATATTGTTAATGGATATATATCTAACCTGAGATCTCTGATATTGTTCAACATAACATTTCTCTGATTAACAAATAATTTGCAGTGCAAGAAGTAGTGTTCATTGTTTTCCACATAATTGTTGCAGTTACAGTAACAAGAATCTATCAGATTACATCTAAAAAGGTCAGGGCTATTCCATTTAAATTTCCCACCAGGGGGTGGAACGCCCATGAATTTTAAGGGTACCACCAACAGAATTTTTTTTTTTTTTACCCCCCACCAAAAATTTAGCAATTGTTTTTACCCCAGTACCAAGGGAAAAAAAGATAAAAGATAAAATGTATGAATAAAGATAACAGGAATTTCCAAAAAAATCGAAGACCAGGAATGGCAACTAAATGACATAACTTTGGGCACCACATGTCTGTCTGATTACTTTCATATTTAAGCAATGCAACTAAAGGCTCCAAGGAGCCTGTGTCATTCATCTAATGCAATTTTTGCCATGAATGGAGACAGGATATATATAATTAATAATATGCATTTCCTCGTGCTTATTTGTGTAATTATACTATGCTTTATTGTCTTATGTATGCAGAATGTAGTATATTTGTATTTTTTTTTTATCTTTTATATCCATATATTAATGCTTCACATGTTGCCATGAATATTGTATTTTCATAGAATTAATACTATTAAAGCACATTTAATATGACACTGTAGTTTCTATGTCTGCACCTTTTAATTCTCAGTCACTCCCTGCTTTTAGCTAGCTGGCCTGTAGTGTTTATATATTTTGTAATAACAAAATCTTACTATTTGGGTTAAAATTGGTAGCAAACCACCCCTTTCTTTCATTCACCTGTTCACGCCGGTAACTACTCTCGTTATCACGAAAACCATGTTTACAAATGAAACAGAAGTTGAAATGATAGTGTAAGAATACGTTCATGATAAAACTCTAGGAACGATTTATGTAAACAAAATTTTAAAATTGGGGCAACCCGATTTTTGAGGGGTGGGCAGGGATGATAATCTATTAAATAATTTTAATTGGCCTTAGTGTTCTGGTAATCCGCTTTTACGAGACTACCTAAAACCTCAGATTCATTCTCAGTGTTTCAGGATAGTGTAGTCAAATGTCTGCATATATAATACTCAAATTTACTTGAGCCATATGGAATATTCCCAACTTTCTTGATTGTAGGTAAGATCTGTGCATGTCAGGTCCCCATTTTGTGAGTAAATTTTCATTTTATTGAAGCTGTTTTTTTCCCCGTTTTTAGTACTTGTATTTAGTCTAGAACAATCACATGGGCTTGTTACACTTTATCAGGGTATACTACCCACGTTAACCCAGAAATGGTGGTTTACGTGGATAGTATACCCGGAAAAATTGTAACAAGCCCCTGTGGTATAAATTAGGAAACAAACGTAAAACCATGTGCGTCAAACAGTCAAACCATGCACCGTTTTTTCAATTCATTTTATATTATTATTCTACCATTTAGGTGCATATTTGGTCTCTCTGTTATAAAATCACTGTACCTAAAAACATCTGTGTATATTGTTGAAGGTCATTTTCCTTCAACAACCCACACACATGATTCACATCCAGTGTTCTAGCTAGGATTTCAAAAGGGCAGGGTGCTACTTCTGAAAAGGGCACTTTTATGCATAAACATTGGCTAAAAAAGGTCACTTTAATGCGCAGAGCTTCAATTGTTATCAAAGCCCACTTTGTGACCACTATTATGTCTTTTTCTAGGAATGTCAGAGTCAATTAATTTTCTATTTAATGGGTTAATCTGTGGTTCATTTACTTCATTTTGGTTTCTACAATAAATAATGATTGTTGTCTAGGAAAAAGGAAACATCAATCCAAAGTAGAACAAAATTTGATATAATTGATCTTATGCAACCTACCGATCAATATATACCAGTATTGTCTACATTTTATACCAGTATTTTAATGTTTTTAATAATATCTGTAGTGTTAATGAATGTCTATTTACGCATGTGTGTTATTACTACAGGTAATGTATAGAACTGGTTGTTGCTAAATATTGTCTTTGTTTCAGTTTAAGTAGACAGGTTTTTATTTCAGATTAAACTTAAGTGGTTTTATTGTGTTTTGATAATAAAATAATGTAAATGGCATATTAGATTTTGTTAATTTTGGTTTGTTTCAAGTACAAATGTATAACAAAGGGAAATAACTCATTTTTTATATCAACTTGCAAAGTTGAAAAATACGATGTCAAACTTTTGTTTTCCTTTGTCACTTTCTTTCAAACGTCTTTCCTGGGAAGGCATTGTGAATGATATGAATTTCAAAGTTCAAATTTTTATAATTACCGTGAAATCTAATAAAAAAAATCGATCGATATACGTAAAAATCTACCGTGTTCTGTACTGAAAAAATTGGTAACGCACAGCAAAATTATGATTCAGAACATGTCTAAGTAAAAAAAAATGCTCTGATTACACCCCCTACCAACAGATATCGAGCTTTGGTTACCCCCTAACCAATAATTTTACATTCATATTTTTCCTACCACCAATAGAAAAATAAATCAATGGCGTTCCGCCCCCTGGTGGGAAATTTAAATGGAATAGCCCTCACCTTTTAAGCTACTACAATTTTGCCTTAAACGAGTATGTAGAATACTTGCCAGAAGTGAACCAAACGAAAAATATTTAGGAGGCTTTACTGGATTGTTGTAGTAAGTCTTTAATCTACATTTGAGTATGCAATTACTAAGTGAATCTCTGATATATTGGGGTAAATTATTCCAGAGATGAATAGTGGCTGGAAAAAATGAATTTTGATATAGGGTAAGACGACACCGCGGAATAGTGAAATTATTTGAATTTCGTAAATTGTAGTTGTTTGCCTGGTTGACAGTCCGCGGCAGTAAATCACTTAAATAACCGGGGGTATCACCCTTGACTATATTATAAAAAAGTGACAACTTCCTGATTTTGCGTCTGGTATTAAGTTTCTCCCACCCAGTTTCTGCATATAAAGAATACACACTTGCATAAGCCGTCAGACCTGTGACGATTCTAGCAGCTTCAAGTTGAAGTTGCTCAAGTCAGATTTTATAGGGGCGCAGGTGGCTCAATGGGTGCACTCGACTCGCAGCCGCAAGTGATAAAGTTTACTAGTTGCTTGCCCAGGGTAGGTGGTTCTCTCCGGGTACTCCGGCTTACTCCACCACTAAAAAACTGGTCGCCATGATATAGCTGAAATATTGCTGAAAGTGGCATTAAGCACCAAAATTCAAATTTTATATAAAAAAAAATGAATTGATCCGAGAGATGCAAAAAAAATAATAATCTTACCCTGCAGTTTTCAATGATGAATTTTCATAAATTTGAAAAAATACTCTGTTTTGGTTTTTGTGTGAAAAGAAAACTATCTGGCTTGAGGAAAAAAACATAGCTCCTCTCTAAGTTAAATGGTCGGTCCCTGGGCTGTGACATTATCGTTCATGTTTTTTAACCTGTTTTATTTACATAAATAAGTATATGGTATATTGTTTTGTTTGTTTTTGTAGTTAGTGTTTCATTTTTAGGTGTCAAACCTATAATTCACCAATCAGAGGTTAGAACATATACAAAAGTAGTCCCTTTTAAAGAAAATAGTTCCTTTCGCTTTGTTGTATTGTGACAAATACTGAATGGAATGGGATAATCAAAATTGATGATTGAAGTTAAATCTATAAGGATTATTTTGAGCCCAAATTTGAGGCATTTAGTTGTATTTTAATACCTCTATGGAGGATTTGATGCATGACCTATAAATATTGAATTTCGCAGGGATGACCGAGCTATTTTTAGAGTAGGTGTTTTCCATAGCCTGGCATTCCACTGCAAGACTTTAAACATCCCCTGATATTTTCACAGAACGTAGAGGAATCATGTACGTTTCGGAAAATATATGGTCTTAGAAAGGTTAAACTTAGGATAAAATAGCCAGGCAGGCTCGAAAAAACGCAAATTTAATAGAAAATGTTAAAGAAATTAATTATAGGTTTCACACCTTAAGGCAAAAAATGTCAAATTGAACTTTTGTTGCTATCATGTTCAGATTAGCCTAAAAATGTCACAACAGACACACAGTAACATTTTTCATACAAAAATGTGACAAAATGCACTGGTGTCAGATTACATGGTGGAAATGCATGTTATGTAATATTTTGGAATATTGCTCCCAAACACTGGATATACATGGACAGGGTATTGCAGCTCATTTTATTTTTATTTATGGCTTTTTAATTATTGGGGATATGTGATTGAATGTGATTTTGCAGTAGAAGGGCATATAATATTGAAAATATTGCTGCTATAAAGGATTTTTTTTTAAATCATCATTGGCCAGTTAGTCGACTTCAAATATAGAATATGGTGATATCATTATTGGATTTTTTTCAATCCTACATATCTTTTCTCATAAATTTTGGTAGATTCAGTTAGAATACATGTGAATTGTACTTATGAAACAATATAAGGCTGTAGAAAGCAGTTTTAATTAGTTTTAACTCTTTGAACATTGGCTTTTTTATTGAAGTCATTATAAGGTATTATTTAAATATTATACTCTTAAGTCAGTTTATTACAGTGGAACTTGTACAATCCGACACCCAAGTTTTCCGACATCCTGTAGCATCCAACAAACATTTATGGTATCAAAGTATTTCTGTTAACTAAACATTAATGGTTATTATTGTTGAATATCCTTTAAAAATATGCATTGTTGATCTGAAGACAAAGATTGCTGACATGGCTGTACATAGTTAAAAATATGATTCTTTTTGGAAAATGTAACAAATTCCTTCTAAGAATAAGCCTCACTATTCATGAGACGCACAGTGTAAATTAGGGATCATTTAAAAGTACTCCGGCTTCTTCCACCACTAAAACTGGTCGCCATGATATAGCTGAAATATTGCTGAAAGTGGCGTTAAACACAATAAATCAATTCAATCAAATCAAAGCGTTTGATGACAATGGAAACCAAAATGGCCACCACTATGCATATGGACACTGGAGAAATATCTTCCAATATTTGATTTTTATAAGACAGGTTTCCGAAAAAAGCAGTTAATATTCTCAAGCTCAATAAGTAAGGTGGAAATATATTAAATAATTCTTATCTGACTGTAGAAATGGGTGCTGCTAATACGGGTCTTGCACATGCATTTGGGAATGTAATATACCATATGACTGATATTTGAATTTAGAATTAGGAAATGACGATTGGTTCCCCTATAACCAGGGAAAGAAAACAGCAACAAACTTTAATGACAAGGCTTCAATATTAACTTTCAGTTGGCTTGATTTAAAAATAAAGTGTGAGACAGACCATGTGACCAATGAAATTGTCATATTTCGGGAGTGCACATTCGGTGGTTACCTATCGGGATTATGTTTTTAGTGGCCATCAGGGCCCAGTTGTTCAAAAGTGTCGTTAGTTTTAACGATGATTAAGCTTAACGAGTCGTTAAAATGCTAACGCAGATGTTAGTAAATGACTGTGTTAAATTTTGTTGTTCAAAAATATTTAACGATAAGATTAGCTAACGCAAAAGTTAACCTGTTAACGATTTATAATTAACCACTTGCTCCCACAATGCATTGCACTTTGTCAACTTCCTGCAAAAAAAAAGAAATGGCTGACAGTAACACCTCAAAGGCCCCTAGGGAAAGGAAAGTTAATTTCACCTTCACTGAAAGCAATTTAATTAGTGAACTTGTGACTGAACAACTTGACCTGGTGAAAGGCAAACATTCTTTGGAAGTAACAAACACAAAAAAGCAGGAGATGTGGGCAGATATAACCAGAAGGATTAATACGTCGGTTCCGGGATACTGGTATTCAGATAATACCGTCATGTGACTTCCATCACCACGTGACTAAAATCTAGGCATCTGTAGTTCAAATTGGCCTGTGGTCTTTCAACTTTGTCGGAAATGGGATAAATGTTACATATTTTTCCAGATTGGGTTTCTTCCTGCTGTCAGATGTACACCCCGGAACCACGCACCAATATTTGTTGGATGACTTTTGAGATCGTTTTCCCTGATGCATTTCTACATGCAGTGTCTACTGCTAAAAATGCCTAGATTTTTTATGAAGTCACGTGATCGGTGGTACGAATTCTTCCTCCAAGTCAGGAGAACGTCTCATCTCGGAATCGTCGTATGCCCTAGGTGTTTGTCTGAGGACAGAGGCAGAAGTGAAAAACAAGTGGAGAAATATGACAAGAGGGGCGAAAGAAAAATTCACAGAAGAAAGAAAAGAAAGATCAAAGACAGGGGGTGGTCCTGCACCACAGAGACCAACACAGGCTGAGGAGAACATCATCAATGCCCTGAAAGATACTGCATCTTTCAAAGGCATTGATGGGGGTTTGGAATCCAGCATGATCCAGTGATTGGGATTAAAAAAAATTCAATGGGACTATG
>MJUT01002601.1:419698-439260 GCA_002080005.1 Gigantidas platifrons
GATACGTTCTAAATGAAAACACAGGAAAGCCAAATAATTTAAAAGTGTTTGGTAGCAATGAAACTGGATAGCATAATCGGATAAGGTCACATATTCCTGATGGAGGAGAACCTTAGTTTTGATAAATTTACATATTTAGTATTTAGGAACTGTTCATTTCAATAATAAATATCTACATGTCCTTCACGCCATACCAAGTTTGTTGCTAATTTCAATAATAAATATCTACATGTCCTTCACGCCATACCAAGTTTGTTGTTAATTTCAATAATAAATATCTACATGTCCTTCACGCCATACCAAGTTTGTTGCTAATTTCAATAATAAATATCTACATGTCCTTCACGCCATACCAAGTTTGTTGCAGTGTATACGTATGAGTCGTTCTGGTGAAAAGGCAGAATATAAAGTCTAAGAAATGAAATATAGTCGTGTGGAAGTTAAAGGTGCCAATGCATTTACTTCAAAAATTCCAGTTATTCAGGCTAAATTCCACTAACATCTTACTACGAACAGACAAAATGTATACTGAGGAAATGTCTGATCAGTTCCTGAATAATAGTAATTTATTAAAACGACGGGCATTGGCAATGTTAAGCTATACTGCTTAGGCCCTAGTGTTTACTAGCTTAAAACACTGCATTAAATTACTTGGCTTTCCAATGAATATATGATGAAGATTATTCCAGTTAGGAAACGACCATTTAACTTGAAAAGGGGGGTTATGGTTTTTTCCTAAAAATATATTCCGATTCCCAATGTTGCTGAAAAAAATATTCTGATTTTGGTGGAGGAAAAAAAAAATCTGATTCAGAGTTTTTGTCATATAATCTAATGTTAAATTCTGGAGAAAAAAAATTTGCACTTTGCGCGACAAAAAAAATAAATATTCTAACTCTCGTGTTGTCCGAAAAAAAATTTCTGAACGAAAAAAAAAGCCATAACTCCACCCCTGCAAGTGCGTCGTGCAGACTAAATTATATGTCTACCTTTTTATTACTGTAATTGTTTGAGATAATGAAGGTTGTCTATATGACAAAGTATAGATTTAAATAAAAACACATACCCTGTCTGTAACATTGAATGTCTTTTCCTCGTCGTCATAGTAACAATTTCGTTCCAATATGTTTTGAATCTTTTCTACATACAACCTAGCTCCATCACAAATCAACTGAAAACGATAATGGAGGAATTCAAACATTGAATACATCACTAAGTTTAAAAAACTAATATTGTTATAAGGAATAGGTGAATAGTATAAAATAACTACAATGTAGTTACATGTAGTTTAAACATATTTTATTTGCCAATTTAATAGACAAAATGTATAATTATAAGACTCAAGTCTTCTCCAAATTACAATTTGTTACCTTAAAGAATTACATAAAAGACATGCACAATTATATATATATACCACGAATCCATGATGAATATTCATAAGCAAATTACTAGTTATTGACTATACCAAAACATAAACATACAAATTGCTATAAGCAATTCATAATACGGAAAACAATCGAGATGACAGAGACCAAGCATGAAATACATTACGAGACCAAATGTTCTGGATGTCTAAGGAGTGAATGAACGAATGAATGTTGTCTAATAGAATGCAACAATTTTTCAGCTTCATCATTGCTAGAACAAGTATCATTTTGAGTGGATAATACTTGCTATGTAATATAACAACACAACACTCTGGATTTTATCATAGTGCTTGCTCTTTAAAAAAAAACGAACACACAAACAAGCAAAAAACAAAAAACAAAAAACCAAATTAAAATAAAATGAGACAGGTAAACATGTCGATCCACTCAGAAACAATATTCTGATTCCGAGTCGACCAGTCGAGCTCTTAATCATTATTAGTTCCTACTGAAAGGGTAGGCAATATTTCCAAATATTTTAAGGTATGGTTTCGGTTTATAATCAATATTTCATATCATTGTTAAGCTTACATCAGTTATCTTGGTAACACCCATCAGTGAAGAGTCTGGATCATGGAAATCTATAGCCTTCCATTCTTCTGTAATCTATAATATGGATATTCAATTATTAATAATACACGATTAAGTTTATAGGAGCTTAATGTCACTTTCAGCAAAATTTCGTTTTCAAAAGGCGACGATTAATGAAAATTAAAAATATAACAATTGTATGTTCAAATTTAGATTGAGTAAAACAAACGCATGTTTATAAACATTAAGAAAAATACCAAGATCAATTTGGTGCATCAAAATGAATGATAAACTTATATTTTGTTTCTTCGGTTGTGCTCCTAAGATTTCATTTAGGAATACATTATTTTATAATTCATAAATTTAGTAATCCGAAAATCATGTGTTACATTGTTCATTCTAGGTCTTAGTCATACTCATCATTTTCTATTTTATATTTTGTGTTGTGTTGTGTTTTTTGTGTTTATCTTGTTCATTCTAGGTCTTAGTCATACTCATCATTTTCTATTATATATTTTGTGTTGTGTTGTGTTTTTTGTGTTTATCTTGTTCATTCTAGGTCTTAGTCATACTCATCAATTTCTATTTTATGTTTTGTGTTGTGTTGTGTTGTGTTTTTTGTGTTTATTTTGTTCATTCTAGGTCTTAGTCATACTCATCAATTTCTATTTTATGTTTTGTGTTGTGTTGTGTTTTTTGTGTTTATCTTGTTCATTCTAGGTCTTAGTCATACTCATCAATTTCTATTATATATTTTGTGTTGTGTTGTGTTTTTTGTGTTTATCTTGTTCATTCTAGGTCTTAGTCATACTCATCAATTTCTATTTTCTATTTTGTGTTGTGTTGTGTTTTTTGTGTTTATCTTCGTTGTGTCTTGTGTGTCCAGTGTTGCTAGTATCTCGATTGTCCGTTCTATGTTGCACCTTCGGTTTATTTCAGCGTTTGCTTTAAAGATCTCACGGTAGCTGTTCACCAAATTTTGCATTTCTATCAGAGATGAATATTGTAATTTCATATTTGAGGTCTAATTATATTTAATTTTGTATTAATCTCAACCTGTTTTAGAATGGATTTGAGCAGTATACATGAGCTATCTATAGTGTTAACATTACCTTTGCAAAACATGCCAGAACATCAACAGACGAATTGGAAAACTTTACACATGATGTCACCAAAACAACCTACAGAAGAATATATATACATATTTAAACCTATATTGTTTAATAATGACATATAATTTTATATTTAAGATCATTGTTTATCAATGTTTAATGACACTTTCAACAGAAAATCAGTTTTATCATCATTTTTGTGTGTGAAGGAAACCCGGATGAAGACCGTCGACCTCAAACAAGACACTAGCAAAGTTTATCACATTAAGTTGTATAGGATATGAGAGGGAAATTATCATACGATCGCGACCACCACGGTCGCTTACATTTAATAAGTATATTATTGGTGAGATAAAATAGGGTTGATGGTTGACTTACTTGTAGTAATTAATTTGCATTGTCTCTCAATATTGTAATTTGTGCATTATGATTTGTATTTTGTGTTTTCGTGGTGTTGTTCTGTCTCTCTAAATCATGATTCTTGTATATTCCCCTCTAATTGGGTTTCCACATTTCAACGGTTTTGTGTAGTCATTCCAGATAGTGGTCTTGTTCCTCTTTATTGGTGGTTAATTATGTTGCAGCCGTCTATCCAGAATGTGATGTGCTTTCTTATTGTTCCAAATACTTTGTATTTTACATTTAACTTGATATGGAACCATGCATGTTATATATAATATGGAAAAAATCATATTAACTCACATCTTTATCAATGACCAGGGCTTTCTCAATACGAGACATACATTCACTTCGAAATGTCTGAATCCAGAACACCAACGACTCCTGGAACCATTGCTGATAGTTTGATATCGCAAGACGGAATACATCTCTAAAATATAAATAAAATGCCACATGTAACGTAGTAATGAATTGTCTATTTAATAATCTAATTCATTTTGGTCAAATGTAGAAACTACTTGACCTCATCGTTTTACAAAGCCAGGAAAGGGAGCAGCCATGTATATGTGCTCTAGGAGTATAGATTTTGCCACCGGTTTCTACGATCTATAAAATGTCTATTATATTTTGAATTGTTCCGACGTTGTGTCTCTGTTTTGCATTTCATTTTAATCCTGTGTAAGCATTTGCGAATATTCCAACGAGGTAACGTCACAAAAGTAGAATAATTCAAACGATTATTTATTTTAGAAATCGTAATCAAATTCATGTCCAAAAAACATTAAATAATAGAAAGAAGAGGTAAAAAGGAAGATATAGATCACAATCCAGTTTCTTCCTCACTCATGATTTCTCACCTTCTACTGATATTGTCTCTAGTTATGCAGTAAAATTTTCGAACCAGGAAGTAAATTCTAAGAGACAGTTTACTGCTGGCTGTTATATTGATAGCAAATGTGTGGTATCGTCTCTGATATTTGTCTAGCTCCATCATTAGTTCTCTTGTCTTTGAACTTATCTACAAATTAAAACACATGTAAGAAATATTCATGAAAAAAACGTTAATTTTATGTATTAAAAAATAAGATGCAAATACCACCAAAATATATTTAACACCTACCTGTAGATGTTGTTAATTCAAGTTTTATAAGACGTTTGCTTTGCTGAGGTCTACTGGGTTAGTAGTGTTATTTCGGAATTGATTAATTTCCTTAGCTTAATTTCACGCCAGCTATTTTGAATTTACTATTGCAGAAAAACAACTAACATTTACATGTACTTATTTTTTTACATGACTTCGTTAAACATTGCATCTAAAATGATTATGTAACTAATAAGCATTAGCTAAATATTGAAAGGAATTGTGCTTTTCATCTGCTTATAGAATAGTGGAATTCGAGTTGTACGACATATATCTGGAGTGAAATGAGATGGTTCGTGTCTACCTAATACATTATTACAAAACTGATAACACTAGACTTACATTTTTTTCTGCTGACAAAGACACAATTCTGTAGTAATTGATGCCAATAGAATTATAGAAGTTTCTGACAACACCCATAGGATGACAGTGAGATGACAACAAATCTATTATCTCCCCCAGAATGTTCAGTTCCGGTATCACTTGGTCTTTAACTAAATCATGCATAGATATGGACTCTACTTTATTATGTGTGTAAGCGTCTACATCTCCCTGAAATTAAAATTATAAAAAATATTAGTTTACATGTAACATATTTGTATTAAAAATGATTATACTTCGTGTAAGTTTCTGTAGTGATATTTGGTACTGTAATATTTTGGCATATTACCCGGGTAATATTGTGGCATATTACCTGGACAATTATACACTCAGTATGATAATGATATTAATGTGGTCTTGTCCAGGTAATATACTAAAATATTACCCGACCCGATATATATATAAATATGTAAGAGCATACCACAGATTAATATGTATTAATGCGAATACATTAATAATCTTCATCATCTTGATAATATTTTCATGTGAAGTGTTTAATATTATTCTATCCCATACTCGTCTTATAATTTAGATTTTATCAGGTAAAATAGATGTAATCTATAACAATGCACTTTTATTAATTGAATAGTTAATTAATATCATACCTGTAATTTGTGTAAAAGTAAATGAGCCAGGTCTTTGTGCGGAGAACTATTCGTTTCCCATAGATCTAATTCTAGAAGTTGTACCGTTACTCTAAAATATATAAGAGAGAAAATAAAATTTCCAATACAAAACGTTTTATTCCCCGTAGAAATGTTTATTTAATGACCTATTTGACCAGAGAAAGCATCATCTGACTGTCATACAAAACCACAATGAGAATAGTTTGAAGATATTAAAGTTGAAATCAGAAACCGTAAATCGAAGAAGCACAGACAAGACAATTATCACAAAAAAGGACAAAAGGAGAAACAATGATCTGCAAAACAATACATAGAGAGCTAAAGATCCAGCAACACGAACCACACTAAAAACCGGGTGCGCATAAAGGGCATGTTTCTTCTCCATTAGTAACCAAGTTACGTGTTTACAATATAACATCCATTGAGCTAAATGAATATTTACAGCACATATAGTCTGTTAGATATATGTAGAATCTTTATTTGCTGTAATTAAGTGATATCGATCAAGCTACTAATGTCTAAATGCTTTCATGATCAGCATCGAGTCAAGCCAGGGGTCACAGTCCAAGTGACCAACCTGCAACGGTCCTAATATTTTAATTATGGTTTGACATGTCAATGACGCTATAATACCTCATATTCATCCTGTGTCTTGTGTATCCAATGTTGTAACATTCTATGGATTGTCCATTCTTGATTGTATCTTCGTTTTAATCTAACATTTATTTGATAACACTTACACGTGGTATTGAACACATGTATTTTTCAGTAGTTGCCTATATTTAGAAATAATAGTTGCAGCTACTTACCCTAACTTTGCATTCAGAATATTAACATTTTCAGTAGACGGTGGGAACAGTTCAGGTATATCTTCTAAATGATCACATATGCATTTGATGTAACCAATGGCTGCTTTCCTATACCAACTTATCTGAAAACAAAACATAAGCAATAATTTCTATTTTTATACATGGAATCAACGTAGATTATATAAGGACAATCCTTCAGCAACTCATAAAACTTTTCTAATAATAATTTAACTCTTACACTCCATTTCACTCACAATGATCGTGAGTATAACTTGCTATTGACAGTGTCAGACAACTCCTAGTCTGCTTATATAAGGTGACAACTTTTAAGGTATAAACGCTACATGTGTGCTAAAAGCACAAACATGCGCGGAGTAATAGCAATCGTTCAGTATATTTGACACTATTACCAAAATAACAGACTCCAATAGAAGAAGAAAAAAAAATGAAAAACAAAAAAATACCATACTATCGGAATATTTTCAAATTTCAAAATCGATATCTCTAATACAATAATATATTATATGACCGCTTATTTTCCTGGCTTGGCACAGGCACTTCAATGTATATTCTCTTTAATATATCAATATCATTCCATATCATGAAATATGGTCTCCAATGGAGAACACAAAACTGGCCAAGAAAGCATTCGCATCATTTCACTAAGAGCGGAAATTAGGGCCCATAAAAATAGTTTAACCCCACCACTTTCTATTGAAGTGCCTGTATACAATATCATTCCATATCATGAAATATGGTTTCCAATGGAGAACACAAAACTGGCCAAGAAAGCATTAGCATCATTTCACTAAGAGCGGAAATTAGGGCCCATAAAAATAGTTTAACCCCACCACTTTCTATTGAAGTGCCTGTAGATACACTGGCATTCAGTACAATAATAGCAATTATGTTGGTGTAATCATGTAACATGCCAAAAATAAATTTCTTGTCTGAATACATATTTCCCTCCACTAACGGACTGAACACTAATTCAGCAGGTTTAGTTTATAACAATTGTATTTGCTCATAGAGACAAAAAGAATCAGATGCAAGTTTTACGAACTTGTTCAGCATGTTCAATAAAATAGAGGCAATAATTGTTATTATTACCTCAGCATCTGTTAATGGCATCTTCTGTGCACCAGTAGCAACACTAAACTGTTTTGTAACCCACGTCATCTGTAAATCCTGGATATGTTTTATAAGAGCATGTTGTGTGTGAGACAGATTGTCATTCTTACCTCAGCATCTGTTAATGGCATCTTCTGTGCAGTAGTAGCAACACTGAGCTACTTTGTAACCCACGTCATCTGTAAATCTTGGATATGTTTTATAAGAGCATGCTGTGTGTGAGACAGATTGTCAGTCTTACCTCAGCATCTGTTAATGGCATCTTCTGTGCAGTAGTAGCAACACTGAGCTACTTTGTAACCCACGTCATCTGTAAATCTTGGATATGTATTATAAGAGCATGCTGTGTGTGAGACAGATTGTCATTCTTACCTCAGCATCTGTTAATGGCATCTTCTGTGCAGTAGTAGCAACACTGAGCTACTTTGTAACCCAAGTCATCTGTAAATCCTGGATACGTTTTATGAGAGCATGCTGTGTGTGAGACAGATTGTCATTCTTACCTCAGCATCAGTTAATGACATCTTCTGTGTAGCAGTAGCAACACTAAGCTGCTTTGTAACCCACGTCATCGGTAAATCCTGGATATGTTTTATAAGAGCATGCTGTGTGTGAGACAGATTGTCATTCTTACCTCAGCATCTGTTAATGGCATCTTCTGTGTAGCAGTAGCAACACTAAGCTGCTTTGTAACCCACGTCATCTGTAAATCCTGGATATGTTTTATAAGAGCATGCTGTGTGTGAGACAGATTGTCATTCTTACCTCAGCATCTGTTAATGGCATCTTCTGTGTAGCAGTAGCAACACTAAACTGTTTTGTAACCCACGTCATCTGTAAATCCTGGATATGTTTTATAAGAGCATGCTGTGTGTGAGACAGATTGTCATTTTCAGATGTCCATTCCAAAAGAATTATCACATGACTGAAAAAAATTAATTAGAATGTGCCAAGTTTTTGAGAAAAAAAATGCTATATTCTCTTCTTCTCTTTTAATTGTTGATAAACTTAACTTTCCATTGCCACTCTTCTGTTCCAGGATACCAGTAGATACAATGTAGACATGTACATACTCAGATGTATAGTCATGGAACATAATTATTCGCCACTCTCGATTTTACGCTATATATTTCATATAAAACCACATTTTTAAAAAACAATATTGTGAAGTCATTTCTAGACGGATTTTGATCATTTTTGCACCAGAAGAAGCAGAAATATTTAAAGATTATTTGTTTATTTTAGCACGATTTTCCGTCAGATTGCCTTTATTTTCTTATGATTTTAAAAAAAAAATTTGTTTTCTGACGTCAAATTTGCTATATATTTAACCAAAATAAAACCGGAAAAATCAACATTTGTGTTTAAATCACCAGAGAACATAAACCATGCAGACACAAATTACTATCAGATAAACAAATAAAATTCAAAGAATTCTGCGTGTCTTGAAATAGATTTCATAAAAATCTGCCCAGAGATAGTTTTAAATTTTTTTTTTTTAAAGTGGTTTTATATGAAACATATAGTAAAAAATCGAGGGTGGCGAATAATTATGTTCCATGACTTACCAAAACTATAACATTGAAGCATTTTTCATATTGGATCTAATTTCCCATTTAAATACTTGCAAATCAGTTGATAGACATACGAGGTTGATGTGTTTTGTGTAAAATATGTATTATATATGTAATGGAACATTAAATATCAGGATACAACATGATATCATTTTTTTTTACAATTACATTCGGACAGAAGCTATATTTAGGGACACCATAATTTGCGTTCATTCTGTCAATGATAAATGTCTGTATAGATGTTTTCATAGTTCAGTTTAAAATCAATCCATAAATATATTCTGTATTCAATATATACTTACATGATGGCTTGAGACAGATCTGATATTTGGTGAGATTTGGCAAATGTATCTAATATCCTTCTCTCTTGTGGTGCCAACTTTGTCTCCATTGGCATGTCCAGTTTCTGTTAAAAAACGTGATGATATAGTTAGATTCAATTACAGTATCTAGAATATTGTTATGTCTAAGACAAATGGATCGATAATTGCACGCAGTTCTTCGGGCATTCGAGATACGCGAATCTACAACGAACGGATGTAAAATTTACTTCAAGTCATCCAAGGATACGACTTATCTGATTTGGAGATAACACGATTTCACTGTATACATTCCATTTAATATTTTAATATATAATGCATTGTTCAATCAGATCACTCATCTGGTTTTTTTTTCTTCTAAAAATAACAAAATGTGTTCTCAGGGTATTCCATTTCATGGTATCTATTGCAAATATATATTCTTACCAGACATCTGTTTGCACTAAAACCATAGACCTGCTGAGCAGCTTGGTAGTAGTCATCTATAGAGAAATACTCATCACTCAAAACATCATCCTACGTGTACAGAAAAGAAACTTAGAAAGAGAACAGAAGCAAAGATAACACAGAATATTAAAGTCCCAACATATGTTAAAGTATGAATACAAGTAAAACAAACAGAGCTACAAACGGAAGTCACTCCACCATGATAGAGTAATGATAGAATGTAATTACAGGGTTTTAAATTAGCGGTCGCCCACTCGCCATTTGCGAGTAAATTTCAGTGTGGGCCCTTAAAAGTCTCATCTCAGTCGTCCACTTGGCGAGTGAAAATTAGAAAAAATAAAATAATGTAAATCTATATGTAATAATTCCTATTCACCAAGATCAAAATCCGATTGTATATACATGTAGGATTTCGAAGATATTGCACATACAATTTAAGAATTAGATAAAATAACATCACTCACTGCGGCGATAGACAGACGAATAAATACCTCACTATAAAATCATAAACATTTACAGCAATACTAGCCTTTTAATCTTTTTTAAGCATTGATATCATAATACATTCTTAAGTCATACGATTTCACTAATAATTCTAAAGATGTAAACTTGTTTTAGATAATTTTTGAAAAGTTAATTTGTGGGAAAACCGAAATGGAGGACGTAGTTGATGATGATATTAAGCGTGTTGACTTCTGTTGCTAACCTCCAACATAGACGCAATAAGCGATTGGGTAAAATAATTCTACAATAGCGTCTGCATAGAAGAAAGAAACGAAACAATTTACTGAAAATGTATATAATTACCTGTCTATGACAAAGGTTGACTTTGATTCGACATTTAGCTACTACCAGATTTTTGTTACCACATTCTGTGACGTCAAACCATTTATCTACACCTTGTGATACGATATCCTACAACATGGTTTCGAATATGAGAATCTATAGAATATTAACTCCTAAATAATGCATCGATTGTAAACAACAAAGTATGATAATATTGAGCAGACCAGGGCATTTTGCTGAATTGTGCATTAAGTATGTCAAGTACTGTTTATGCAGTTTGTAATTAAATGTTTTTCTTGTGAACTCTTCCGGAGCATCTGTATATAGTACTACCGTTTCCAGTTATTGCATTCTACCTCAGGTAATACCTCATATTTAAATACATGTTGATTCTTATGCTATGGGTTAAATAGCTCCACTGTCTTGTTGATAACTTGGGAGAGTGACAGGCTGAGGTAGATAACCCTGAAAGGATCTTGTGAGCAGGGTGAATCCAATCATCTATCGGAAGGACAACCCAGAACGAAAACCCCATCCAACAGTGTGTAGGTTTGGCGTAGGGTTAACAACCACGCCGTGTAAAAAGATGAAATTACTGAAACGTTAACAATTAAGTTGTTGCCTCATAAATGTCCTATCGGGGATGAAGAGGATACGTATAAGTAAGTAAGTATAATTCTTATTAAAATTTTAAATTCCAGGATCAATATCACAAACATGTTAATATATATGTATAATCAAGTAGTATAACTCGCACAAAATGATACTATTACAATAATGCTTAACACAACAGATGCTACACACCTTCATGCTTATCGACACCATTCCAAAGCATCCGCATTTTGACTTGTCATGCTCACTTGAATGCCAAATCATTCGTAAAAAGCTGGAAAATGAAATTTTAAATTATACTGTGTTCTCATTGCATATACATAGAATAACAAATTATATCATATCAATATTAAACCACTTTGATTGCAAAATAAATTATTCTAACTAATTGTTTTCCAGTGTTATCTAAAATTGTATTTACATGGTCATACAGATTTCATCTAGAATTTGTCAGTGACTTGCGACAGGTCGGTTGTTTTCTCCAGATACTCCGGTTTCCTCCACCAATAAAACTGATCGCCACAATATACCTGAAATTTTGTTGAAAGTGGCGTTAAGCATCATAAACCACCATCACCAAACCATCATCTAGAATTCACCGATTTCCTCAAAGAAAAATTGTTTTACCGTGTTACTCCTCTTTTAAATGCATCTCAATAAAAAATGCCAAATCGTTATTTTTAATGGATAGAATAACACCTTGGATTCTTCAATGGTAATCATATCATGATTGATGCATTTTTAATAATTCCCTTTAAGTTTATCAATGACAAGCTTGGTTTTGTCTGTATGCAATTCATCTCAACAATACGCAGTTCATTTCTATTATTTACAGTTAAATTACAAATTATTATGGATACCACTGATTGAATACTTACTGTTTCAGTTTATGTTCGTGGTGATGTCTGTCTGAATGATGACCACCCATAGCAACCTGTTCTACGGTTTGGTCTCTAATGTATATTTTTATTTCATCTGTTAAGATACTATCTACGTTTCTGAAATACAAAATATACGCGAAAATAATATATAGAATAATTAGATAGTGGCAAAAGGAAGAATATATTATCTGACTTAGTGTATGGCACGATGTGTGTTTTCTGGAACACACATCATTCGGAACACTAAAATTCCAAAAGATTGTAAAGCTAAATAAGAAATCATAAAAAGCCCTTCAAATTATACAGATGATGGTCTATGTGATGACTAGATTAAAATACTCAATGATTTGGTAACTAAGACCACACGAATTGTCAATATTTAAAGAATGTGTGAATGAGGGTGCAAGATGCTAGCAAACTATTCCATCAACACTCTGTCCTTCATCAAGCGTATGCCAAAACCTTCACAATAGTTTAGACCCAAAAACCAAATTTAAATACGAAAAGACGGAAAGACTTTAATCCTACTTAAGGCCTATTATTCATGTGATATACCGTCAAACCTGTCTAAAGCGAACCCTGTATAAACTGAACACCTTTCTATTCCGAAAACAAGATTCGTTCCCAAGGAGGTTCGGTTTAGACAGGTTTCTCTGTGCTTAAAATCAAGGAGAAGCAGGTAATTTAATATGGGTGCTACTAGTGGAGCAAGAACTGTCTACCATTCCGGAGCACTCCACCCCCACCACGATTTTTAAACGGGTTCGTGTTACTCGATCTTTAGTTTTATATGTATGTTTTGTAGATCTTTGTTTGTCTCTTTTTCCTTTTTCTTTTGGCCATTGTGTTGTCTGTCCCTTTTTTCTTTTTCTTTTGGCCATTGTGTTGTCTGTTCTTTTGGTATCTTCAATATCTTCTGTATACAACAATATTTCTACATTTCAAGTTTTCTTTCCATCTACGTGTATAACAGAACTATGATACTGAATAATAATCAACGAATTTCTATTACTTTATATGGTTTTGTATGATATAATCAGGATGAGGGAGTTACCTAAGGTAAAACAAGAAATGGATACGGTGATGCCGCTGGAATTTGAAAAACACCGCCATCTTCATATATTTAATAAGCATGAACAAAATTATACCCATTCATATATATTCGAAGAGTGCAAATCATACCCATTTATAGTATGCGGTTAATGGTGACCCGTACGCTCACACATTTAAACTTATATTCAATATAAGCGTACATAGATCAATTCTGCACCTCATCATGTTGAATTATAAATAAATATAATTATTGTTATTTTAATACTTAATATATTTTTTAAAGAAAAAATATGTTTTCCCACATAATTATTTTGATGTAAATAATTTTTTTTTTATATTTATATGACATTTAAATAATATCCTGTTTACACTTTGTAATAAATTTTTACTTGAAATAATTTCACGTAAATATTTTCGCAATATCAACATTTGCGTCTTATTTTATTGCTATGTGGATATGATACAATTTGCTAGCCTGTCCTGGTTCTATTGGGTTTTTGTTTTGGTTATCGGTGTAAGGTGGAAGTTATAAATAATAATAGATGATTTGTGTCTGTAATAAAGACACAACATGCGCTTGTAGAAATATGACTTCTAATATATCATAGCTTCAAATCCCAACCCATTGGTAAATTGAAGTCATATATTTGAAAACTGAAAAGTCTTAAAATAGACAATATTAGTATAGTATCTTAAAAATAAGGTTCATATGTATGAGGTTTAAACCCTGAGATAAAGGCGAGGTTCACCGACACCGGGACCTCTCGCATTGTAAGCCACCGCTCTACCAACTGAAGTAAAGGAGATATCCACTAACGCAGTTAGCAGAGGTGGTTATGAACCTACTATGGTTCCTATAACCTTAGGTAGGGGAGTGTTCCCATTACACATCTAATTTTCTTTTCTACTTGCACATACTATTTTAAAACAAAAATAATACTTTGAAAATCCTGGGACTGTTGTGGTCGTGATCGTATGGTAGTTAGATTTACAACTACCTATGCAATCAGTGCCTATCACCATTAAAGTCGTCAATTCGAGCCCCGTTCATGGCGAGGTTTACTCGATACAGCATTGTGTGATAAAGTGTGTAAGTGACTTGCGACAGGTCGGTGGTTTTCACTGGGTACTCCGGTTTCCTCCGCCTACAAAACTGACCACCATGATATTACTGACAGATTGTTGAAAATGGCGTTAAACACCATAAACCAACCTAAACCACCTAAAAAATCCTGACCTTTGCTTATGTATTACATATACTTACAAATAGAATTCCTCATTCCACTGCGGAGTAGAAGAATTCTTGATGATGGACGTTTTTGTAATATCAGCTTCATCAAAAGATCCCTTAGAACTTGTAGGAGAATGGGGTGATCGTGGTGATATTAATGGTGAATTCTTAGGTGATATTTTTGGCGAGCCTTTTGGTGATCTTTTTGAGTGGTGCATAATTCGAACCAAGCAGTAGAAATCCCCTACAAGTAAAATAAATAAATAAATAAATAAATAAATAAATAAATATGCATGAAGATATCTGTATAAAAGTTATCCATTGCTATAATCAGTAGCTATCTAACATATGAGGAAGTTGATACATAACAGTTAGAGAAACCAAAAGGGCAATCATGAATGGACAATCCAAAGATACAGGTAACATTAGGCACATGACACAGAACGAAGACAGACAAAACAAATCAATACAGAAAAGATGATAAACACGAACCCCGCTAAAACCCAGGGGCAAATCTAGGTGTTCGGAAAGGGTAATATGTGCCTAATGTTTTGTCCATTCATTATTGCCCTTTTTGGTTTCTCTAACTTTTATGTATTAACTTCGCCATTTCAGATTCCTGCTTGTTATACGAAACCAGCGATGTTTTGCCTAATGCAGTCGGGTAATAGTATTGTCGGTTATAGAGCATAGAAATAAGACTGCTCAGTCAGGTAAGTCAGCATTAAGGTATACGTGTGATAAGGGTATAATTTTTGCCTCTTTCTACGATTTTGGTATAGGATTTTGGGGTATTTTTGTTTTTCATTTTACTATTAGATTTTGGAGCTGTTCCGACAGTGGGGTATTTTTGTTTTTCATTTTACTATTAGATTTTGGAACTGTTCCGACAGTAGGGTATTTTTGTTTTTCATTTTACTATTATATTTTGGAGCTGTTCCGACAGTGGGGTATTTTTGTTTTTCATTTTACTATTACATTTTTGAACTGTTCCGGCAGTGGGGTATTTTTGTTTTTCATTTTACTATTAGATTTTAGAACTGTTCCGACAGTGGGTTTTTTTGTTTTTCATTCTACTATTAGATTTTGGAACTGTTCCGACAGTGGGTATTTTTGTTTTTCATTCTACTATTAGATTTTGGAACTGTTCCGACAGTGGGTATTTTTGTTTTTCATTTTACTATTAGATTTTTGAACTGTTCCGACAGTGGGGTATTTTTGTTTTTCATTTTACTATTAGATTTTGGAGCTGTTCCGACAGTGGGGTATTTTTGTTTTTCATTTTACTATTAGATTTTGGAACTGTTCCGATAGTGGGGTATTTTTGTTTTTCATTTTACTATTAGATTTTTTAACAGTTCCGACAGTGGGGTATTTTTGCTTTTCATTTTACAACGTAAAATGAAAAATGTTGATTCTCTGGGTGTAGTGCACACATCAGATATTCTTAGTCCAATTGTTTAAGTAAATGAACTAAATTGTACAATGAATATATTTATTTACCTTTTCTTTCTCCTGACCATGTCAACCCTTGTCCTTCAACAATAGAAATTTTGGCTTGGATATTCTTTGGCTACAAAAATAAAATTGTGGTCACATCAAGTCATTATATCTATAGTTCTAATAATATCGGTGAGGCTTTCATACCAAGAACACACAACATACCAATTTTCCATGGCATTTCTCGTTTTGAATTATATGATCTCACATCAGATGTTTACAGGAACTCTTGCTGTTTTCGATTTTGTTTCTGTGTGTTTGTATTTATCTTGCACTATGTTGTATCTGAATTTTCTGTTGCGTCGTATATTCTATAGAACTTTGTTTTCCGCATCTGTCTTAATTGAAATCACTGCTATTATTTTCTGCATTGGGACTGAATATTTTAGGCATGTTTCCTCTAATTAGATTATTTATTGATTCAATGGCGTTGCAATGTTTATCAGAATTTGTACTGTTCACTCTAATTGGTAGTTTAGCTTATTTTGTTCTAACTCGAAAAAAATATGCATCAAGACCGTATACAAATATGTAAGTAATCTTTATTATTATTATATTTCATCCACAAAACAAAGGAGAAAAGTGATTCTTTTTATCTGAAAATGTTAAATATCTAGTCAAAAGACAAAAACCGAAGAATATTCATACTTTAAAAATAGTGCATTACATTGCATAACACTGATAAATACAGAAATAAAACATACTCTGTGTACGAGTTCTTCTCTAATGAAAAATTCGTGTTCATCTCTGTCAACTTCAAATATCTGAAAGAATAACACAAGTTACAAGTTAACTATCATAGAAAAAAGACGCAGTCACAATTTATTTTAAGCGTAGTTGATTCGATGTGATTGTATTATTGTTACAAAATGTCAGAAAACACGAACCAATACCCCTAACACACATATATAACCGCTCAAAATCGTAGAGTCAAAATGGATACATCTAACACAATATACATGACCGCTCACGTTCCTCGCTTTATACATGTATTTCAATAAAAAAAAACATGACAGAATAAAGCTAGTTTTATGGACCTTAAGCTGGTTGTATTGTTGAAAATATTGATGTTACACGATTATTTTCTACGAAATCATGATTTAAAGATAAAAGCCTATCTGCAGGAAGAGAACACTGGTATATTTGTCGTGTAAATGCAACTTTTAGCTACTGTTGTAAATCGGTTTGGCTTTGATAATCATTTAAACAGCATTCGAAATAATGGCATTATTTTAAGACATACAACCTGTTTACAGAATAGTTCAATACTGTTGTTCATGATTGAGTTCAATTCAATGCATCAAGAATTATCTATGCAATGATCATATAATTTCCAGCCCATTTTATTTCGCCAAGATTGATCAACTTGCCTTCGGTAAATAAAACTATAAAATATCAATTATACTATTGCGCTCTTTAATCTCAAAATCAGTTTGATGAATGAAACAAGTACGTTGTTATGTTTATGACGTCATTACTAACTACTAACTGTGACGTCATTAAAAGTATTGAATATTTTAAAAAGACTTGATTAAATAATTGAATTCAATATGTGAAATTTCAATATTAAACATAATAATAATAAGATATTAGCCATAGCGATCATGTTTACACCCAAAAACTTTAAAATTACTTTATTTACCTATCTTTTGACTCTGAGCGTACGTGATAAAGCTCATTTCAGATACGCATCGTGTGAACTGGGCTGAATACCTACGTTTGTATTTAGTGCTCAAGTACCGTCATTTTTAATATATAACTGACATTTAAACTTTCATTTCTTTCCGAAACGATAACATGGAAGTTGATATACATTTACCTGACAGGTGTTACAACAACAAAGGAACGTTTTCTACAGGTATATATAGCTTTACATATGAACAAAACTTATCATTGGAATGGGGTGTGTATCGAAAGTGCATAATATTATATTGAAATATTGTCTACCTGCAAATATTTACTTTACTAACAAAAAAGAAGCATAAATGTCTGACATCATACCTTTATCTGGTAGTAATCGATATATAGTATCTATAATTTACCACGTAAGTCATTTAATCACGTTTTATTACATTTAAAGAACCAACCTCCCTCTTCACATTCAAGTTACCTTTTTATGTATGCAAATAAAACTTCTATTTAGCTTTACAATAAAAACATAAATAGTTATGGCTGACATTAAAACCAACAGCAATAATAGGAACTCCCTTCTGTACAAACAAAGTAACGATTGACAATATTATCAACAGCAACAATAGGAACTCCCTTCTGTTTGAACATAGATTTCTGGTCAAAGAAATGGTTGACAATATAACCAACAGCAGCAATAGGAACTCGCTTCTGTTCAATAATAAGTTTCCGAACTAAGTAATATTGACAATATAACCAACAGCAACAATAGGAACTCCCTTCTGTTTGAAGATAGATTTCTGGTCAAAGAAATGGTTGATAATATTATAACCAACAGCAACAATAGGAACTACCTACTGTTCCATAATAAGCTTCCGAACTAAGTAATGGTTGACAATATAACCAACAGCAACAATATGACCTCCCTTATGTTCAAACATAGATTTCCGGACAAAGTAACGGTTGACAATATTACCAACAGCAACAATAGGAACTCCCTTCTGTTCAATAGTAAGCTTCCAAACTAAGTAATATTGACAATGTAACCAACAGCTACAGTACCTCCCTTATGTTCAAACACAGATTTCCGATTGACAATATACCTAGCGGCTACAATATCAACGACTCCCATCAAGCCTTAAACTTCTAAAACACAATTCAATAAGAATAATTTGAAGAAACCATGGAGCGAAGGACGAACAACACAATGGTCAAAAGGAAAGAGACAAAACGATAATGATCCACAAAACATTACACAGAAAACTAAAGATAGCGTAACATGAACCGCATAAACATCTGGTGTAAACTGTTTGGCAACATCACTAACAACAATGCGAACTACTGTCCCATATATAAAGCTTTAAACGTCTAAGGAATGATATCGCTGACAACATAACCAACAACAAAAATGCGAACCATTCCAAGGAAGGACCTCGCTGACGATATAACCTACACCTGAGTTCAACTCAGATTTTTAGTGGGATTCGTGTTACTCGATCTTTACTTTTATGTGTATGTTTTGTAGATCGTTGTTTGTTTTTGTCCTTTTTCTTTTGACCATTGTGTTGTCTGTTCCTCGATTTATGGATTCTGATTACCCATTTGGTATCAAACTCTTTCTACACCAACAGTACGAAGCATTCCTTCGAGATCTTTATCTTCTGAAGAAAGAAATTGCTGACCATTTAGCCAACAACAATAACACAAACCATTCATTACAAATCTTAATCTTCTGAAGAAAGGAATCGCTGACCATATAACCAACAACAATAACACAAACCATTCATTACAAACCTTAATCTTCTGAAGAAAGGAATCGCTGACCATATAGCCAACAACAATAACACAAACCATTCATTCCATATCTTAATCTTCTGAAGAAAGGAATCGCTGACCATATAGCCAACAACAATAACACAAACCATTCATTACAAACCTTAATCTTCTGAAGAAAGGAATCGCTGACCATATA
>MJUT01002601.1:472182-485452 GCA_002080005.1 Gigantidas platifrons
CCCCTGCTCTGTCTGTACCAAGTCATATCACTGACACTGCCTCTGCTCTGTCTGTACCAAGTCAGTCAGGGTTGTTACGGTTTTCCCAGTTTTCCGGTTGTTGGCTGATTTTGTCTGTTCGTTGTACTGTCCATGTATATGTTGTCATACATTATTATGATAATGTGTGTTCTGTTTGGGTGATACCGAGTAGTTTCAGTTTTTTTTTTATTATTATTATGAAAAGAAAGTTTAAACAGTGATGGTCAACAATTCCGCCAACATCAGTAGAACGGACAAGCACCTTTATTGTTAACCCATTGAACATTAACAAAGACCAGTTGCATATGACGTTGGAATTCCATATCCTATAATGTAGTTTGTGATATGCACAAAAATGTCATGGAGTCCCAACCCTCCCCTCTTGTTTGTTTATATCTGTAATATCGTTGGGGATTGCTTTATTGGCAGGGGAGGGTTAGCATCACATAAACTGGTTTAATATCGCCACATTTTTGTGCCCGTTCAAAGCCATATATCGTGGTATTTTTGTGTTCAATGGTTTGAGGTCAAAGATGGTTGACCGTTTGCATGGTTAATATTGGTAGAATTGTTGACCATCGCTATTTCAACTTTCTTTTTATAAATATTTGCTCATAGAAAATTATTTTTTACAGCAATAACATTGAGTTTTTTTGTTGTTTGTTTTTTGTTTTTTGTTTTTTTTTCTTTTTTTAGGGGCGGGGGATATAAAAGTCAGTAACCCAGTATTGTTTTGTCAATGTGATTGACCGTTCAAGTAGGGAGTGTCTCGAACGTGTCATTTTCGGAATTAACTTCAAAATGTATTTATGTAACAATGAAATATCCAAAATTGCTGTGATTTGTTTAATTTTGGAATTAAAGACCAATCAAATATCCATTTGTTATATTGAAAATAACATTTGATATTTGTTTCGTTTTAATACGAGATATTTGGAAACAATTTGTTCCTGTGATTATTATGCTGGTCAAAATTGACATCTATGTGACCACTGAGGGTCTAGAATGGGTTACACAAATCTTATTTAGAATTAAGTGTTAAGCACGTACTTAGAATTAGTTTAAATGTTTGTGCAACCAATCAGTGCCGGATTTAGATAAAGAGAGATCCTAGGCTATTCCACTTGTGAAGCCCCTCCCAATTCCCCACCTTCACGACTGGAGGAAGATGGGGGTGTGTTTAATCAATTTCGAAAAAGGCGAAGATGATGAAGGGTATTTAAAATCCTGCAATATTCTGAATGGAGTGCAACTGCGTGAGGAAAATTACTGAAGGGTTGCTTAGAAAGTACAAGTACGGCATGACAGCATAAGTGTCAAAGTCCAATAACATTGTTAAAAATAATATATACCTTGACCGGAGGACCCTAAATTTTGAGGCTCTAGGTTTCAGCCTGTCGAGCCTATAGGCTTCAGCCTGTCGAGCCTGTAGGTAAATCCGACACTGCAGCCAATGCAGTTCTCCTGAATTTTATGTATCATATTTTTACGTGTTCATTATTCTCTGTTTTAATTCCAACGATTCTTGTCATGTTTTTGACTGCTTAAATAGAATGATTGAATATTCGTTTTGTCGTGATTTTCACTATCAATGGTCTATTCTTAGCCGAGGACCCGTAGCTCTCAATGGTCTATTCTTAGCCGAGGACCCGTAGCTCTCAATTGTCTATTCTTAGCCGAGGACCCGTAGCTCTCAATGGTCTATTCTTAGCCGAGGACCCGTAGCTCTCAATGGTCTATTCTTAGCCGAGGACCCGTAGCTCTTAATGGTCTCTTTTTATCTACCATAGATTTACCGTGCGATGTTATCAGCGATGTCTATTTTTGCAATCAACACTGTCATGGAAAAATATTTGTTTTCATTTCCCAAACATTAAGACCCCCTATTTATTTTGTCTATTTATTCTGTAATAAGTAATATATATATAATAAGCAAGTTCTGGCATCATTTATGTCAGTTCATATTGAGAAAATACAACATCAACTTATCTTCTTTTTTGCCGAACTAAAGAGTACATAGCACACAATACGTAAGTACCTCTTTGTTTCTAAAAATTATTTTATTCTGCAAAAGTAAACATTGGAACGGAAGCTGAGAGTGACCATTCCAGTATTTTTTGTTCTAATATATTAGAACAGAATAGTAATCTGTTTTAAAAAAATGGTAATCTGTTATAAGAAATTGGTAATCTGTTATAGCAACTTAGTAATTTGTTATAACAAGTTAGTAATCTGTTATAGCAAGTTGGTAATCTGTTATAACAAGTTAGTAATCTGTTATAACAAGGTAGTAATCTGTTATAGCAAGTTAGTAATATGTTATAACAAGTTAGTAATCTGCTATAACAAGTTAGTAATCTGCTATAACAAGTTAGTGATCTGTTATAACAAGTTAATAATCTGTTATAACGAGTAAATTATCAATCTGTTATAAGAAAGTAGTTATAACTTGTTACATTGTTTGTATAACAAATTAGACAAAAAATATTTGTGCAGGAATAAAACTTGACCGGTGTCCAGTAGCCATGGGGCACTAAGAAACGTTTTGAAGATCCTAAAGGGGTAATCAGAATCCGTAAATAGAAGAATGGCAGACAATATAGTGACCAAATGAAAATGGACAAACGACAAACAATGATCTACAAAATATTAAACATAACACTAAAGATTGAGCAACACGAACCCCACTAAAAACGGGGGTTGCTAGCATGTGGTCCTGAAGGATAAGTAGTTCCTGCTCCACTTGTGGCATCAGTCGAGTTACTAGTAAACGACACGAATATCATATGATATGGAGATTGTTTTGGACACCAGTATACGTAAATAAAATTTGGAGTGGGTCCCTGAAATTTCCCAACGGTATCTCAGTTTGCTACTGAAATTTTTAATATTTCATGTACAAAATCAGCTGCTTTGTCTAAAGAATTTTTGCTGGGCTACCAAAATTGTTATTTTAAGGGGTCCAGCTGGTAACTGCAGTAAAAATGCTAAGCGTTGTTCTTGTGGTTTTGTCCTTTGCAGATTCATATGTCAATCACTTATAAATATGCAGCCAGGGGAGTGTATCGTGGTTACAAAATAAAATTCCATTCCGAATAGATGAAACCACAACTGTAAAACATGAAAATTAAAATAAAAAACATAAGAAAAATCGGACAATTTGAAATATCCCCATAAATACCGAGAGCATTTCGTTAAAAGATAAAATAATGTTTATAATTCCAAATGAAATTTGAAATGTGAAATTGATGCATGCTATTGCTAGGCATAGGAAAAACGTCACTTGTTGAACAAAAACGTGAACCAGCACAAGGACAAGTCAGCATCACGATTTAGATTTTGGTCGGATAATAAGGTAATTTAATGTTTTCTTAAATGATTTGGATTAGAGTTTTGGGTTGCACTGAATATGCATTTAACGTCACTTTCAACAATAAAACTAATATTCTAATATGACGTCCTTCAAACGCTTTGGGTCCAAACCTGTGGTTTAATATGCGTATATTGGTATATCAGCTGATCGGAAACATCATAATTTGTTTTGGCTGTTATATAAAAATAAATACCGTATTTGTCCTATTAGAATAGAAATAATTCATGGAGGCTTGAATATATATTGATTTTACCACGGTTGGCCCATTATGCCGATATTTTACCCCTCGCTATCGCTCGTGGTAACATATTTGGCTTAAAGGGCCAACCCGTCATAAAATCAGTATATATTCATTCAAGCCCCCATGAATTATTTCTTAATAATAGTTATATCTTGACGGTCAGTTCCATTGTGATGTGAATATTTTTGGTACTTCTGCAATCGAACGTACACTTTTCATGCTTTACAAGATCATAGCAACTATAGCTGTACATCTAACTACCATGCGACAATGAACGACTCAAAGACCCGTTCTATAAATAAAGTAAAACTAATTGACATGTCTGTAATTTAACGTACATCTTTCATGCCTTATATGGTGATAACTACTATAGCTGTAGATCTAACTATCGTGCGACATGGGACAACTCAACGGCTCGTTCTCTAAAGTAAAACGAATTCACGTGTCTGTAATTTAACGTACATCTTGCATGCTTTATATGGTGATAACAACTATAGCTGCAAATCTAACTACCATGCGACATGGAACAACTGAACGGCTCGTTCTCTAAAGTAAATCTTATTGTTCTTTTTTTTTAATTTCAGGTGACAATGAATCGCCTTGTCTGTCTGGTTATAATTGCATGTTTATGTCTCCAAGCCATCAATGCTAACCTTAGTTGCAAGAGTAGATGTGCTCAGGACTATTTTGATTGTAAAGATGCCTATAGATGCATAGAAAGATTTGACGATATTGACCAGTGTATACAGTACTGTAACGAAAGGTCCAAGGATTGCAATAAAAGATGCGACATAGATGATATCATCCATGAGAATAATTAGACCAGAAAAATAAAAAAGATGGTCACAAATAAAGTGTAGATGTTTTCATTTTGGCCACTAGACAGTAAGTCGGAACTGCTCACTTTTCCGGAGCACATGAGTTCACTGCCAGTTTTTAGTGCGATTCGTGTTGCTCAATCTTCCGTGTAATGTTTTGTAGACCGTTATTTGTCATTTTTGTCCCTTTTTCTTGTGTTTCATGTCCAATTATCCCTTACGTATTTTCAAACATTTTTAGGCTATCCAAGGAAAAGAAGGACGTTAATAAATCAAAAAAAAATCACCAAAATTCTGTCCAAGAATGATTTTTAGGATCTATTGCAGGAATAAAATTATTACAATATAGAATAAATAAAAAAAAAGAAAAAGGAAACTCTTCATGAGATCGAATTCTTTGAATAAGAAATAACAAAGAAGGTAGAATGACTATGTATCATCTTTATTAAGCATAATTCACATTCTAAAATTCAATTCACGAAGCAGAAGATAACAACATTTGTTTGCTTGATTTCTCTTGGGGTATTGTTGTTTTTGTTTGTTTTGTTTTGTTTTTGTTTTTGCTTTTGTTGTCTTCTCTTTTTATATTTTATTTCTTATTTAACCACTGATTGTACTTTATATATCAGAGTTGCGATTATTTTCGCTGGTGTCGTACATCAAATTAGCTCGCCTGGATAAAAGGTCCATGTGACGTATTGCCATCAGTTATAAGCTTTCCACAGTTTATTATTTTCCTCACTAACCCCTGGATCAATACCACGCTGGGGGGAAGTGCTGCATGGGAAGTACCCAATATGTTATGTGATTTTTGGTTCGTTTTCATGGATCTTGGTTGTTTTGGATTTTTTTTGCGATGAAACGACTGTAAAGTTAAATATGTCAGGAAAATTATATTAATTGTGAACAAAGAGACGTCACAACCCCTTTAATAAAACGTTAAACAGTAATGGTCGACCATAATATTACCAACCACAACGTGAAGCAGTCTATTGAGAAAACCTCACCCCAAAAATAATGGTTGTGTTTATTTGATAAACAGATTTTTCTTGCTTCCTTGCTTCCAACCAGAAATAAATATATAACCTATAAAACAAAAACATATTCGCTTCCACTCAAAAAACAAACATATTTACGGAAATGTCGACAACATAAACATGGAAAGAATAACATCATGATAAATGAAGAAGGATTTGATGATACAAAACCGGGATGAAGTCAGGTTCTCCGGAAGGGTTGGTAGTTTCTGCTCCCATTGTTGTACCCATTGTGTTATTCTGGTTTAAAATAGGTGATATGTCATGAAACAGGAAAGGAGGGCGTGTTTGTTATTGCAACATACATAACATACACGTAGTCATCTCCGACACAGATATTGTGTAATGGTTAGCCATATGTCTGTATATTGTGTTTGCATTCTATATATAACAATACAAAACAACATGATGCAGCAAAAATAATCAAAAAGGTTGACGGCAGCCATTTTAAAGGGTGTAAAGGTCAATCGTTGCATGATAGTGTGGAATTAAAACTGACCTTAACATCCATATATTATCTTAATGGATATCAAATGTTACAAATGATTGATAATTTTGTAATTACTATAGTATGAAAATTTATTAACACCATGGGAACATTGTTCAATCATTTGATAAAACCTACCAGTCTCAAGCTAGCGACCAACTAGCGGTCAAAACCATAAAAATTAATAAGAGAAAAATGTACTTTTAAAGATTTCTAGCGACCAATAACAAATATATTACTGTAAATGCACAGTCAACACATTGAATCGACATTACATCTGGACATACAGTAAATATTTCTGGAGCCCCTCCCCCAAAGTTGACATTTAGCACCCTACTGTGGACGTGAGGTGCAGAATCCCACTCAGCCACTCAGATGAGTAAAAAAGATCCGGACAATACATATTACATGTATGTTCTATTTCATATGTTCACACAACATAAAATATTTCTTTTCTTTTCTGGGCTAAATAACGAAGTCACAAACATTTTTTGGACCGCGAGCTTACAAAACAATCGGCCAACTTTAAATAAACAAAGATTAAACAAATAATTTACTTTCATGTAAACCGGTAAATAATTTGGATATTTCAGCGTTTTGTCCAACAAATTATAAAGTCCTTATATTCAGGTCCACATGAAGACATCTCACAAATCTAAAAAAAATGTAATTATAGAACATTAGAAAAATAGAAGAGGCACTCCCAATATCGAAGTTGAAATTTGACACCCTGCCGTGGGCTAAGACGTGCAGAAACCTACTTAAGTCAGTTAAAGGCCTGGGCAATACCTTTGATTTAAACTCCCAAGTGGGCAAGAACTTTCTCGTCTGGAATTTTACATGGGACATTTATTGAGACCCTCCCCCTATTTTTTTTTATCGAAGTCAACATTCGACACCCTGATGTGGGCTTGAGGTGTAGAAGCCCACCAGCCACTTAATTCAGTTAAAGGCGTGGGCAATACCTTTGACTTAAACCCAAAGTGGGCAAGAACTTTGTTGTCTGTAATTTTATATGGGATGTTTATAGATCCCCCTCCCCTCCCGCAAATTTATTTTTTATTGAAGTCGACATTTGACACCCTGCTGTGGGCTCGAGATGCAGAAACCCACCCAGTTGAAGGCCTGTGCAATACCTTTGATCTAAACCCCACATGGGCAAGAGCTTTGCCGTCTGGTATTTTGGGCATCATTTAAAGGTACTGCCAAGGCCTATAACTCGCTGAAGTTCCGGTGTGAGATTCTGCACCCCAAGCCGCCCATAGACGGCTGTCAATTATCAACCCACTAAATAGGGAGAGGGGTTCCATTTATATCTCCATTTATTCCAAGCGGTAAAGATCTTACACACTTAGGGTTTAAGTGAAAGTTATCGCCTAGGCCTTTAACTCACCTACGTGCCTGGGTGGGATTCTGCATCACAGAGGCCCACAGCGGGGTGTCAAGTGTTAACTTCGATATTGAGGGTGGGCTCTATGAATAACTCTTGTAACATTCCCAACGGCAAAGTTCTTACTTAATTGCTTAGATCAAGGTTTAAGTGAAAGGTATTGCCCGGTCTGTAACTCACTAAAGTGCTTGGGTGGGATTCGCTACCTCAGGTCTACCTCAGGGTGTCAATTGCCAACTGCGCAATGGGGTAAGGGCTCCATTAATATCCAGGGGCGGATCCAGGATTTGTGGCTAGGGGGGGGCGTGAGTAGGCGATGGTTCTGGGGACCGGTAAAGGTCCCCAGCGGGTCCAGGGCAGAGCCCTGGTAGGGGTCCAGGGGGCGGAGCCCCCCAGAAGCTCTGGGGGTTTAAGGAATTAGACATTTATTTGAACGACAATTTTGAATCAACCACACCATTTTTATCAGACCAAAAAAACTTGACTTTGAGTCTTAATTTTGTCGGATAATTGTTGACAGTATGTTTTTGATATGACAAAAAAAAATCATANTTTTTTCCAATTTTAGAGGGGCGCGATCCGGGTGCGCACCTAAGACTATGGCTCTAAACTAGTGGTGAAAACATTAGTGCTGTTTTTTTCCATCTTTTTTGTTATGCTATAAAACAATTGTAATAAATGTTCATATTGTCTATGGATATGCCCCCTGTGGGCCCTTGATTGGTGAAGCAATAAACTTATACTTATAATGGTTGATACCACCCACGTTACTGTAATAGTTAGCCTTCAATGTTTGCACTGTTCCTAGTCCAACAATAAAAGAATCCATATTTTTTCTCATAATTTTCTATTCTACTTCATGTAACTGTCCAGTGGATGGCATAGGGGATATAAAGGTATTTTTGCCATTAATTTCAAATACTTCCCTCCTCTCTATATAGGCCGTGCAAGGCCTACTCATATTAAGGGAGATAAATTCTATAAGTTTATGCTACAAGTAGCTAATTTTTATAGCTCCCCCGTATGAAAATTAGCTACCGGTAGCTAATTTTCATGAGGTAGCTAAAAATTTTACGACAGGATCCGTTTGCCCTAATTCATGTTCGCCCTGGATCCGTTCGCCCTAAAAATTTCAAACAATATATCTAGTAAATGCTTATAATTTCTTAAACAAAAGCTTATTTTTTTAATTAATACTTTTCTATATCGTCACTTCTTTGATTTCAATTACAATATTTATTATTTTCCTTAAGATACTTATTAATTATCAGGGCGATACCTTAATTTATCTCCACTTTCAGAAATGTTTTAGCTAATAGAATTATTCTGCAAGGGAAGCCTGGACACGTATTACAAACTTATCAGTGAACACTTGAACTGGGTTTATATCCAGTCCCTAATCCATATCAGTCACTTTTTAAGTGGTAGGTTTGTGATCAGAAATGAATGACTTTCAGCCACTCAGCTACAATAAAAAGAGATACAATGACATACAGGGATTAATCACTGTGATATATATAACACTCCTAATTGTGAAAGATGGGTATAACTTTTTTCTGTTGGACATGTACAATGTACAGGAACATGAGGAAAGCCAGCACACTTACTTACACAAAAGCCCCTCATAATGAAATTATCCTGCAGTCCAATTACATCTTTTATTCTGATGGTGGTATGAAAATTAGTGTTAAACCTGTCACTCTTATAAAAAAAAATGATCAAAATTGTCATAAAAAGTGAAAAATTAGATACTTTAGATTTACTATCATTTTAGGATATGAGTTTTGCTGATTATTGAAGACCCTACTTAGACTGAGAAATGTAGAACTGCAATAAAAGTGCAAAAATATTAAGACACTAGATCAAACAGACTAAAAGATATGTTCATGTCCTCAAGGAGAGTGATGCTTATATCACACTGATTTATGACAGTATGACCTCTCACTGCACTGTATTTCCTGGTATTAAACTACTTTGTTAATAACATATCTGAGTTCACACAATCAAAGAAGTATTGACTAGTTTTTATAATAGGTACATGTAGTATACATTTTTTTAAAGAAAATAAATTAAATGTCAAACATAGAATCACAAATTTAAAATTTGTCTCACAGAATAAAATTATTTTTCACCTTAAGCTTTCATATTCTTTAGGTATATAAATTGATAATCAATGTCGTATAATATCTACTGTAATAGTAGAGTGCCAGCAGCTGCTGTTACTATGATGTCTTATAATATCTACTGTAAGAGTAGAGTGCCCGCAGCTGTTGTTACCATGATGTCTTATAATATCTACTGTAAGAGTAGGGTGCCAGAAGCTGTTGCTACCATGATGTCTTATAATATCTAAGTTGTAAGAGTAGAGTGCCAACAGCTGCTGTTGCCATGATGTCTTATAATATCTACTGTAACAGTAGAGTGCCAGCAGCTGCTGTTACCATAATGTCTTATAATATCTACTGTAAGAGTAGAGTGTCAGCAGCTGCTGTTGCCATGATGTCTTATAATATCTACTGTAAGAGTAGAGTGCCAGCATGTCTCAATGAGTTAGGTCGTTGGATCTAACACCAATACAGCGTGGGTTCGCACCCGAGTTTATAAATTACAAAAAGAGTGCACCCGGCTTGCAGCCTTAACCCTTCCCTTTCACCTACCTTCATTTCCCTTTTCCACCCCCCATAGACCCTTCCCTTTCCTTTCCACTCCCACCCACTAGACACCCTTCCATTTCCATCCCCCCTCCCTAAACCCTTCCCTTTCCACCCCTCCCTAGACCATTCCCTTTCCCTTTGCATCCCCCTAGACCATTCCCTTTACCCTCCTCCTAGACCCTTCCCTTCCCTCCACCCCCCCATACCCTTTTTTGTCTATCCCACCCTTAACCATCCCCACTTTGTCTAGCAAACTTTTAAACCTCCTCTTTGGTCTATACCACCCTTTTCCTCCCTTTATCCCCATTCTAGGGATGTTCCCTTATTCAGGGCACCAGATGCACACAGAGTGCTATACGGGCCGTTTTGCAACGGTCCCCATAACATCTATGAGGAACTGGAATTGCAAATACCCTGCCTCGGATAATCCTTTTTTTTTTTTATCTTTATGCCTCGGATAATCCTCATTGGCTATATGGTACTGCGCTAAGGAATAAAAATGTAATACATAATATTATAAAATTCATGATATTTGAAAAGAAGAGGTAAACGTGGCAAACCATTTTAGCAAAGAACCTATTATTTAAAAGGCCATTAAAACGGAAAATTGTTTAATATGTTTAGGTTGTCATTATAGATTTTGTTCATATTTCAACTTTTGACAAATATTTCTTGAAAAATTGCTAAACTAGAATTTTCGAAATACTGTTTCTAAGTAAGGGCAGTAATTATTTTATTTATAGGGTATACAATCATGTACGTGAATTGTCTTTTCTTTGCTGTAGGGCATGTATACAGTTAGTTAATTTATACTCACTTGATAATAACATAAATTAAATTATGTTCTAATTATCGATGTTCAAACGAACATAAAGAATTTATCTACTTAACTTGTGTAATTTTCTGAATAAAATCATTCTCAATGTGTAAATTGATATACTTTTCTTGAATGGAGCCAAGTGCGAGATTGATACACGTACGTTTATCATTAATTTGATACTTATTTAACGGACATTCACTAAAAAATGGAAAAAGATACACATTGTTGGTTAAAGACAAATGATACTAAGATGTAAATTTTAATAGTGTAAATTAATAATGACAATGTCCAGAAACACAATCAGCTGGTGATATTAATTAGGTCAGATTTCTTTCATTCTGTACCGACTGTAGAGAATCATAAATAAGATCTTCAGGTCTAGAACTTTTTCAACACTTACATGATCTTTTTGATTCACAGTATCCATTATTTTGTCATAAGTGAATTAGTCACCTCCTTTCATGCAGGTTAATTTTAATGGAAAATAATCAATTAACTGACTAAAAAGATGAAAACAATTAAAAAAAAGTTTGATGCATTATAAAAATGTATGCAAATGAGTAAATTATTTATTTTTAGAATTCACAACTATGTCATGTCATTTGTTTTCTTTATAGCAAGTGAACACATACAATTAACTGTAGGCCAAGTACCTACTGACACCAATTATAGTTATTCTCTATACCAAGTATTATTCTTTCCCCAGTTATAGTTATTCTCTAAGCCAAGTATTGGTCCGACATCAGCTATTGTTATTCTCTACACCAAGTATTGGTATGACACTAGTTATAGTCATTCTCTAAAACAGGCATTGGTCTGACACCAGTTATAGTTATTCTCTACACCAAGTATTGGTCTGATACCAATTATAGTTATTCTCTAAGCTAAGTATTGGTCTGATACCAACTGTAGTTATTCTCTACACCAAGTATTGGTCTGGCACTAATTATAGTTATTCTCCACACCAAGCATTGGTCTGATACCAATTGTAGTTATTCTCTACACCAAGTATTGGTCTGACATCAGATATATTTATTCTCTAGTATTGGTCTAACACCAGTCACCACTTATAGTTATTCTCTACACCAAGTATAGATGGTCGAATTGTCACTTGGAAGATGTGATTACAAATTACATGGACCTATCATCACATTACCATAGTGTGAAATGTTATAAATTATTATTATTATTTACGATATTTATATAGCGCATTCTCTAATTAAAATTACTCTAAGCGCTTAATATGATAAAAAAAAATCGTACAATAAACCTGAACATAGAATACATGTATAACAACAAAATAATTAACTAAAAGAGAAATATTTTTCTTATAGGAATTCGAGAAATTAACAATGATTTACCAATAGATGAACTTATTTTATCACTTGACAATGAAATTCTCAACGATGAAAAAAATAAACAATGTTTTTGCAGCTTCTAAACTTCATTCAAGACACAGGTCGTTTCACCTTAAATTGACTACTGTTTGATAAGGTGTTTTGATGTTTTAATTGTTTACCGTTCGCGACTGACCTCGAAAGCTTATTTCTATTGTTCTTTATTTTCTTTTTTTCCTTTTGTTTACAACAGTATGCGATAATGGAGAACTCATCTTTAATACAATATTAAAGTGAACTAAAAGTACTTACTTTTTCCGAAATAATGTCATATTGATACAATAACTAACAACACGTGCTGCTATATATGTCCCAGTGTTTTTTTATACTCGGGTCTGTTTGATTGGTTACTTGTAAAATCATAATAAGAAGATAAGTTTTAGCATCTTTCCTGAGAATTTCACTGGAATGTTCATTTCGGGTTTCACTAGGCAGGTTATTCCAAAGTGTGGAAGCTGTCTTGTCAAATCGTTTATCACCATAATTTTTTTGTCCTTACACGTGGTTGTTGAATCATTGTGACGTTCTCTTACGGTAGCGACCTATATGGTAGATAAAAACTGACAAGTTCCCTAAGATATATACAATAATTTGTATTGGAGACCATACTGCATCGGAAGCCAGTGAAGAGACATGATAACTGATGTAATGTGATCATATTTCTTGCCACGGGTGATCAATCTAGCTGCTGTATTTTGATCACGCTGTAGCTTCGAGATTAAGTTGAGTATTTACTCTATACCCTATGCTCGTCGGGACGCCGGGGTCCGGGTGTCTTAATGAGTTAGGTCGTTGGATCTAACAACTAATACAAGCCTTTCACCAATACGGCGTGGGTTCGCACCCGACTTTGTAAATTACAAAATGGGTGCACTCGGCTAGCAGCCGCAAGTGATAAAGTTTACCAGTTGCTTTCCTATGGTCGGTGGTTCTTTCCCGGTACTCCGGCTTCCTCTACCACTAAAATTGGTAGCCATGATATAGCTGAACTATTGTTGAAAGTGGCGTTAAAACACAAAAAATGCAATCAAT
>MJUT01002601.1:485596-501666 GCA_002080005.1 Gigantidas platifrons
GTGAAAGCGGAGACATATCTGATAGAAGCGGTGCCTATATCATTCTTTTAAAATTAAAAACTATTTTGTTCACTTCGAGCTAACATAATATTGGCCGAAATACACATACTTCAAAATGTCGAAATGAAGATTATCAGTTTTACAGTAACCGTACGCAGTGCGGTCTGAAGTATGGGCACAATGTAGGGGCGGATCCAGGATTTGTGGTTAGGGGGGCGTGAGTAGGCGATGGTTCTGGGGACCGGGAAAGGTCCCCAGCGGGTCCAGGGCAGAGCCCTTGTAGGGGTCCAGGGGGCGGAGCCCCCCAGAAGCTCTGGGGGTTTAAGGAATTAGACATTTATTTGAACGACAATTTTGAATCAACCACACCATTTTTATCAGACCAAAAAAACTTGACTTTGAGTCTTAATTTTGTCGGATAATTGTTGACAGTATGTTTTTGTCAGATTATAAGAACCTAAAGTAAAACTTTTTTTGAACAACCGTGATGCGAATTGTTCAACTCATGACTGATCGATCACGATATTTTAACCCGTCAAAGAACTATTGGTTTAGTTTTAAAGCATTCCTCATTTCACTAATTGGTCTTTAATTTCGGTGCTTGTTCTTTCGGGTGGTTCTAGTTAGTACTGCCCGTCCGGATGGAGCTGTTCTTTTCGTCGTTTGATTCATTCATTGAAAACGTAGGATTCGACCGCTCTTGTTTATAGACAAACAAAAGCGGAAATTGTCAATACATGAACTTGTTGTTGATTTCTGATTAGCTAACGTAACTAAATTAGATGATCAGAATCGTTTCATGCAGCATTAATGTTAACATATTCACCTTTGTTTGTCTATAAACAAGAACGAATCGTACGTTTTCAATGAATGAACCAACGTCGAAACGAAAAGCTTCATCCGGACGGACAGTATACTGATAATTTATCAATGGGTAGAGCTTTTTAGAATGATATCCCAAATTTACTCCCAATATCATTACTATTCATTTTGACTTTTGAACAGTTTCAGATAAGATTGCTGCCACAGTAATAATAGGGATTCATTGTGGTCAAAAGCTTTTTATCTTGAAGTTACAAAAAGTTGTTTGTTGAACTGCTTAATTAACGTTGTATAACATATGCTTTGCGAATTTTAGGGGGGGGGCGCACGTCCCGCACGCCCCCCTCTAAATCCGCCTCTGATATCTGCTGTAAAATTCTCAAATGTCAAAGTTGTTGACCACTTCGGGTTCAAGTCAAATGTATTGCTCAGGCCTTAATTCACTCAAGTGACTGTGTGGGTGTCTGCACTTCAAGTCCACAGCAATTTTGGTATTGTGTGTGTGCGTGAGGAAGGGGGGTGGGGGGGGGGGGGGNGGGGTCATTTTGCCCAGATGTCGAATCAATGTGCTGAGGGACGTCGTGGTCGTAAGTTCGAAACCCGCTCATATGTCAGGTCATTGATTTTCCCCGGGTAACACGGTTTCTTTCACCAATACAACTAAACATCACGATATAACTGAAATAATGTTGAACGTGGCACTATAACTCTACACCCCCCCCTCCCTCGCCTTATTGGTTGCTAGCTTGAGCCTGGCTTAGCTCACTGAAACAACAGTATGTCGTTCCATTCTGACACATTATCCTCATTCCAAGTTTGTGCTTTTGCCACTAAATGCTGAATGTTGAGTAAAGAGTGCGAGTCGAGTGCACCCATTTTGTAATTTTAAAAGTCGGGCGCGAACCCACGCCGTATTGGTGATAAGCTTTTACGAGTTGCTAGGTAATCCAACTACCTAACTCATTGAGCCACCCGGGCCCTGTGTTGCTTGATCTTTAGTTTTCGGTAATGTTCTGTAGGCCTTTTTGTACTTTAGGCCATTGTATTATATGTTCTTCTTTGATTGACAGTTTTTTATTACCTCTTTGGTATCTTCAAACTTTTGTTCATACATGTACAGAGATTATCAACAACAGAAACTACTATGTAAAGTATAAAATATTTATTAACATATTATGGACTATTATGTGATAAAGTTTGTAATGGTGTCAACATAGGCATGATGCAATAGCTGAAAAAATGTGCTCTGGTCGAGTAAAGTCAATATATTGAAACATGTCTTCCACATTGTCTGGTGCTTGTAATGTCATGTTAGAGTCAAGAGAAAAGAACATGTCTTCCACATTGTCTGGTGCTTGTAATGTCATGTTAGAGTCAAGAGAAAAGAACATGTCTTCCACATTGTCTGGTGCTTGTAATGTCATGCTAGAGTCAAGAGAAAAGAACATTTGTTCCTGTTGAGAAAAGTCTGCCAACATGTCTTTTGATGGTGTTGTATCAAACGGATGATAGGAATGTACTATGTCATATGTATTGCACTTTGTGTTTTTATCATTAGAATAGTGGTTTAATACTTCATGTTCAACTTCTGTGTGTTTTAAGTGTGTTATAGTGTTCTTGATTAATACAGTTCTGTGCATTAAATGATGTTTTACTCTTTTCAATTTGCTTTTTGATATTTTTAATAATTTTTCTCTGGAAACAGTTTTCTTTCTTTCCCGATCTTCTGACTTCCTTCTCTTTCCCATGTTGTTTTTGTTTTATCTGGAATAATAATTAAAAGAATTATTATTATATCTGAATCACATATTTATGTTTATATGGAATCACAAAGATACAAAAAGATAAACAAGTAAAACATTTTTCTAAATAAATTATCATAAAAAACAAATAAATTACTTATATTTACTATCATTATATCAACATTTTTACTTACGGTTTCAGCCTCTCTCTTTGGCAGTTACACTTCAAATGAAAAAAAATCTTGCTTATATAGGCCGTAAGCGGACGTGGTAGAAGACACCCCCAAAAAAAGTGTAAAATCAATTTCCGGTATCTCGCTATAAATAATTATGTGCTTCTTCAAAGATTTTTACGCCAATTTTCCATATAATTCTGCAAAAAACTAGTTACAAAAGGCATGCCAAAATTATCATTAGACTTTCGCCTCTCAAAACAGCTTATAAGTGTATCGTATCGTCGCGTCAGTCAAATTATATCGACTCTTAACGTTAAATCGACCCGATCATTGTCATTCAACTATCCCGAATACCGATAGAATTTTTAACCGTTTTTCCATGATACGATATATTGCATCGGTGTATATAGATATATCTGTAAAAAAAAACATTCATTTGTCGGCTTTCGATCCTACGTGAACGATTGAAAGAAAAGGTTTCGTGATAATTTATTTATTTCCAAAGCGGAGAAAACACAAAAGTTCAATCGCTATTGTTTTGTTCCCATAATGCACGTCGTATACGTCATGAATAAAAAAAAAGAGAGGGGAAATAACTCATGTAAATGGCGGCGCAAATTTCTACAGCAAAAAAGGTAATTTATGTGACATTTAAGCCCTAAAAGAGCACAGTAGGTTTAAATGAAACTGTCCAACTAACTGATATACCGTACCTGAAGGATTGTGGAACTATTATATCATACAGGTAAGTACGGTACATAGTAAATCAAGTACGTATTGTAGCGAATTGTGTCCATGCTCAGTTTTGTTGTCCCCATTCCATGTAAAATTCCAAACGGCACAAAATTCTTGCCCACTTGGGGTTTAAATCAAAGGTATTGCCCAGGCCTTTAACTGACCTAAGTGCCTGGATAGGTTTTTGCACCTCTTATCCCACAGCAGGGTGTCAGATTTAAACTTCGATGTTGGGGGTGGGCTTACAAAATACAACATTCATTGATTCAACAATGATGTCAGTTTCAGAGAACTTTTTGCTAGAATCAGATTGTTTTTGTTTTTTACGCAACCATAAATGAAACGCTCTTATGTCATGATTCTTCTCTCCTTAATAAACAAAAAAGAAATATGTTCTAATAAAACAATCAGTAGCGGTTTTGCCTAGACGGGAAGAATCAAAGCATCATAGTAAAGATCAGTTGTTTTAGAGGAAGCCGGAATATTCTTTCCCGTCATAACAATCTGAAATCTACATGCAGTCATCTGTCAAAAGTATTGGGAAATGTAAAAAAAATCCCTATAGATATAATCAACCAAAACCATATTTTTTCAAAAACTTATTAAGTTATTGGGAAGTTATTTCTGGATAGATTTTAACAAATTTTACATTCGGAATTGTCTATATTTTGTCTGTTTATTTGCTCATTATGTTTATATGACTACGAGTGGTTTTTATTTGTACATAATTTTTCCATGATTGTGCATTGTTAATTTTTAGGATTTATTTTTAGTTGAAATATATAAGAAAATCAAAGTCAATTTTTATTTGTTGTGTTTAAATTATGCACAAATAAAACTCTTGTAACGATATATATAATATAGCTACCTGCAAAAGATATACAGTATCATGTCAAAAGTGAGTCACGTTTTAAAAAAATCCCTATATAATCAACCAAAACCATATTTTTTCAAAAAATTATTGTGAAGTCATTTCTGGATAGATTTTAACAAAATTTTCACCAAAACATTCAAAATTGTTTATATTTTGATTGTTTATTTGCTCGTTATGTTTGTATGAGTGGTTTTTATTTGAACACAATATAAACAGGATTGTTAATTTTTAGGATTTATTTTTAGTTCAAATATATCTAATCAACGTAAATTTTTATTTGTTATGTTTAGATTATGTACAAATGAAAACTACTCATATAAACATACTGAGCAAATAAACAATCAAAATATAAACAATTCTGAATGTTTTGAAATATGGTTTTGGTTGATTATATAGGGATTTTTTTAAAACGTGACTCACTTTTGGCATGATACTGTACCTTGTGATGTACTTTTAATGTTAATTTGATCACGCCAATATATTGTGCTATTTAATTTCCATTAAAATATTGAATTGACTGAATGATTAGGCCTACCCCAAATGAAATGCAAATACAGATTGATAATTTAAAATTAGAAATTTCGACTCGTGCTTCTTCTTTTTTTTTTTATTCTGTCCTTATTAAGTATTATTGGTCTTTATTTCAAATGTACACGTGTGCATATGTGGATATAATGATTCAAGTTAAAAGTTATAACATCGCCAAAGGTTCGTTAAATCGATAAAGCCCGCGCTTAAAAGTAGTAATACCTAATTTAGGTAAAAAAAATTACCTGAAACGGAACCGGATGTCTATTTATTTATCGTGGAAACAAACCTTTCGATGTAAACAATGTGAATTTAATCATTTTTACACGTAACTTTAAAGAAATCCAATGACTGGAAACTGTTGAAATGAAAAGAGTATTATGGGATCCAACCCCAGCAAACAAAAACGCCCACAGAGATCTCTTTCCGACCCCCAAATAAGTATAAGGGCCAATGGACACGTTCCTGTCCGTCGTGCTGCCACTGGTATTAGCAGTCGAGGGGTAGCGCCGAATGACTCCTCATTCTTAACCAAGAAAACAGAAGAATCGCCCTACGTTGACTTCCCTGAAGAAGTGTATCAAGATGGACGACTTGGGATCACGGTATAAATTCAAATTTTATTAAGAGGAGGTGTGACCGGGGGTTGGATAAAAGATGTAACCCTGGACCTATCCTTGGTCCAAATTCGATATATGCTAATTGCAAAGTGATTTATTATATGATTGAACTTTGTCTAGTTTCTAATTGGCTAAAATCAAGTTGAAAAGTAATGTGTACGTGCGATGTCAACCTCAAATGAGCTATAATTAGCTCATAGGTAGTGTGGACTGTAATGTCACCCCAATTTGGACTGAAAATAGAAATATAGATTCCAGAATTCCACGTTCCAATCAAATTTTACGTCTCTCGGCAACATTGACCAATCAAGGGGCGTCTTTCATCCGGGGTTCCTTGACGTCATTCTCTATCAGAGAATGCTTGTTGACGTCATTCTCTATCAGAGAATGCTTGTTGACGTCTGTACATAAAAAAAAAAAAAAAATGGACAATGAATTGTCGTCTGCACGGTTTGCCACAGTGGACGAGGCTGAATTCAGAAGAATCTTGAAAGAAAAAGATTCCAAAAACACGCGTAGAGCAACAAATGTAGCTGTCAAAATATTCCGGACATATTTAAAAGCTAAAAATATGCTGGAAGCGTTTTTTCCCATGTATAATCATATAATAAAACGATCATTGACTTTGTAATAGGTTGCTACTGGGATTTATCAACCCTCAAAAAGCAATATTCACCTCGCCTTCGGCCCAGTGAATATAACTTTTTTCAGGTTGATAAATCTCTGTAGCAACCTACATGTATATCAAAGTCAATAATTGTATAATATTTCATATTTTGGATCAATTGTACTTGGCGACAACAACCCTAACCTAACCCTAATTTAGGGTTGTGGTCGCCAAATACAATTAATAATATAACAAAATTTTTATGTTTTCCAAAAAAAAAAATTATGTCGAAATCAGCGATTTTAATTTTCAAAGTGGATAAAAGTTGTAACCAAAATTTATGGCCCAGAATATTTCTGAATACAGATTACATGAATAAATGTAATACAGTTGTTTTCGAATCATGTCAATTCCGACCATGTTACGTCTTTTTCGTGTCTTGACGTCTGAAATGCTTGGCAGACGACTTCCGATGTTTACGCTATTACTGTGACAACGTCAGCATATCATAGTCGTAGATGCGGTAGATTATAAGTAATTGTAATATGGAGACGCCAAGGAAACCGCTGAATAAATACTGGTGTTCGGTACCCCACTATCTGTCTGATATCAGAAATATATACATAAAGGCAGATCGTTTTCCTTTGATGATGCTGCCAGCTGCAAATAAAGAAAGAAAACAAATTTAATTTTAAAGAAGTATTTGTCTCTGCATTGAAGTCTTTGATACAAATAAAATAATTTAATTGATATCCGTCTTTTACAGAAAATGTTAAGATTATTATAAGTTGAGGATCGAACGTTAAAAGGGCACATATAGATTGGAGTTTTTGTTGTGTACAATGACACCGGCAGTTCAGTGCCGAGCATTCCATCGAAATCGCGTGATCTGGCGGAAGAAAATAACAAAATTTTGACGGAATGGAAATGATTTGAAACAACCGTATTGATTACAGATGATTACGAATTCAAATTACGATAACCTCAATTCTGCTTGAAATAGAAAAAAAATGTTATGAAATGTTTATTTCTTTGTTGATATTAGTCAAACTTGAAAGTTTTATGCTTATTTACACACAAAATGTTATGCTATTCACAGTCACTTAACACAGTCATGTGCCATATATTGGAGAACGTCAATGTGCATTTGTGCATGTTGTTTTGTTAATTTTTTTGTTGTTCTTATCATCTGTGTTTTATTATAATATGTAGCTATTAAATTGTTTATATATAATAAGTCATGCATTGCACTGCATTTAATATTTATGATTTTTTTGTGATGTTTCCTCTAATTTATGATGCCCTTTAGTTTTTGGTGACATGCATACTGAAATCACCAGTAAAATTGATATATTCATCATAAAGAAATGAAGTAAGAAAATAATAGGATATCTGACTTCTTAGTCTCAGTTTAAGATACTTATAATTTCATTTCAAATATTTTATTGATAAATCAAGGATTTGATAACAGGCTATGCCTATACAAATCCTCTCCAACAACAAGATGGAACAATTAGAAAACAATTGACATAAGACATAGAACAATCTACCCACCATGTATACATGCAATTCATCTTAATTACCAAGCATAAACACATGTATAGTAATTATGGCAGAATCATACCCCCCAAAAAAATAATCTTTTTTTCTTCTCTTCTTCTTTTTTACCTTGTTAATAGGTATGATATAATTTGGAATAGCCAAATGGCTTTATATTTAAGCTGTTGTCATTTATAATATGATGAATTAGCATAGCATGATGGACTGAACTTACATTTAACACACAATATATACAACATGTAAACTGAAATTATGAAATAAAAATCTCTAATTAAGTGAGGTCCACCATATCAATATGAATTAACTCTTTTTCAGTATATATATTTATAATTGAATAAAGGGAATTTGGGAGAAATATACTTATAATTACAGTACAGTCAGAGACATACCATGATAAATCACAGTGATACAAAAACAAATGTAGACATACAAAATGTGTCACTCATCTTAGTGATACTGATATATCTTCTGTTCTGTTTAACATATCTTCAAAATGTCTTCTGTATTTAGAGTGTTACTTGCTATCTCCCAAAATGCGCAAGAAAGTAAGTAAATAGATTAAACAGAACTAAAGATATATCATTATCACTAAGAAGAGTGATACGTCTATCACAGTGATTTATCATGCTATGTATCTGTACTGTATCAGTATCACTAAGAAGAGTGATACGTCTATCACAGTGATTTATCATGCTATGTCTCTGACTGTAGTACTGTATATACTGATTTTTTGGCATTGACCGAACCCTTGTATAACAATACTGTATCTTTGACTTACCTGTACTATAAGCCTAATATTCATAGATGCTTAGTAGTTACATGTATGATAAAACATGTAAATAAATAAGCATATAGTTTTCGTTTTATTTAATAGAGTAAAAAAAAAATCAACAGGATACTTGGATCCCTAAGAAATGACAAGCTTTTTTGTGACCCAGACTTTCCAGCAGACCATGACGCTTTGTTCTACAGTGAAAAAGATGCTTCAGTAATCACATGGAAGAGACCAAAGGTAAATAAGCAGTCATTGTTGTCATTGTCATGGTAACCAATGTAGATTTTGAATGCATTCTGAATTTTTCATGTTCTACATGTTCATGGGCCTTTGTTTGAAAGTGTAGAATGACACATGTCATGAAAATGAGGGTATAAAGGATATGTTCGGACAGTTTTGTCATGTCAGAAGAGTTTGAAGATACCATAGGGGTTATCATAATCCGTATATTGAAGAAGATCAGACAACACAATGGCCAAAAGAAAAAGTACAAAAGGACAAACAACAATATATACAAAACATACACATAAAACTAAAGATCGAGTAATGCAAACCCCAATAAAAAGTGGGGGTGAACTCACATGCTCCTACCAATGACCACTCTTAACAAACTGTTGCCCATTAGAAGCTGCTGTAGGTAGTCTTGTATGTTTAACAAGCAGCTTGACATTCTCCATTCCAAGGGTGAGTTGTATATCTTATTTATCTTGCACAAGTAGTGGACTTGCCCCTTTTGGAGAGGATGTACCCAGCAGTGGAGAAACTAGGTCATATTTTGATATTCCTGCAGTTTTTACCTGGTGGTAAAAGGAAGTATCTAGTGACAAAGATAGACATTATTTATATGAAAGCCAAACTGGATATTCATGTATGTTTTCATCATGTTTTTTTACATTATCACAATACAAAAGATGTGAATAATGGTACTGAAAAAAATTATATTTAGCAATATTGATAGGTTGTTGTTTGATGGTGTTTAATGCCACTTTCAACAATATTTCAGTTATATCATGGTGGTCAGTTTTATTGGTTGGAGGACCCAAAGAAAACCACCGACCTGTCTCAAGTCACGGACAAACTTTATCACATACATGTATGTTGTACACCTCTTCCTGATCGAGATTTGAACTCACAACATCAGTGGTGATAGGCACTGGTTGCATAGGAAGTTGTAAATCCAACTACCATGCGATCACAGCCACGACGGACCCACAATATTGATAGGAGATCAAACTTTTGTTCTTTTGTTTTATTTAGGATGTTGTAGAAGAATGGCAGACACCACAGCTGATTACAGATGGAGTTACAAGGGATGATATAAAACAAGGCATTCTGGGAGATTGCTGGTTCCTGTCGGCATGTGCTGCTGTGTCACAAAGAGAGTCTTTTATGAAAAAGGTTTTTTTTTTCAATTAAATTATCTTAAATTCTAAAATGGGAGGTTCTAAGTTTATCTTTAGCTATACAAGAAGAATAAGTTCAGTTGCAACAGATGAATTTATAACACTTTTCAAGTTATGTCTGTTAGATGTTTTCATTGCCGTAGGCGAACATGATCGTGATAAATCATGAAATATGAATAACACAACACATTCCACTTTACAAGACCAGGAAGAAAGTATTAATTTGAGGGAACAATACAAAAATCACAATCCAGAAAGGAAAAATAATACAAGTGAAACAAAACTGTCAATTAGAGGGAAAACATCATAATCTATACAGACAAAGCAATACCAGTGAAACGTAAAATACTACTAAGCAGGAATTCCAACAGGACAGCAAATCACAATCTAAATACACAAAACAACACAAGTGAAGGTAAAGAAAAGTACCGGTAGATAAGGCCATGCAAAGTTAATTACTTGGTTCTCAGGCCATTTTTGTCAAAATTGATGAGGGAGGGCGGCATTTTTGTTTATCCTTTTACTGCTGTAAAAAGTGATGAGGGAGGCATTTTTTCTTCTTTTTTTTGTGAAAAATATGGCAATGTATAAATCTTTTCATTACTTTATTGAAAATTTCAATTTTATTTCTTCCGATGGTGGCAGAAACATCACACAAGTGGATAATTTTTATGGAAATGTCCAATCCGCTGGTCCCAACGTACCATTTTTTATCTCCGTAAACAATTCTAATAAGGTACAAGCTTCGGAGAAGCCCCCTATTATGTTTCCTGGTAAAACTGGCAAATATTTGTGCTGAATTTGCACAGAAACGATTGACATTTTGTCTAAATGTCAAACGGAAACACGTTTTTTATTTATACATTGTCATAACGATGCTTTAAATCTCATTTAAGCATGATGCTTTTTAAAGCGTTTCACCGACCACGCGATATAAGAGAAAAACGGATGCGGTTGTTTTTTTCCGTACGGACAGCGCTACCGCATTTAGATTTTTTTTTTTACTATTTTTGCAAAAAAATTGGCAATGCGGCGACGAATTTCCACATGCGGGGGGGCCTGAGAACCAAGAAATTAACTTTGTATGGCCTAAGGTAATAGAAGATAAGACATCATGAACTGCCACAAAATAAACTAGGAGTGAAACCAGGTGCGCTGGAAGGGTTATCATTTCCTGTTGCATTCATTTAATAGTGAGTGAGTTATTGTTGTTACTTTAATACCATCTCAGCAATTTTTCAACTATATCATGGTGAGAACAAGTTAATTTTCAAGGAGATGATGATGAGGTTCGCTTTGTACTAGACAACATGCTTATTTGGATTTTTATGGTGCTAGTTCACTGAAACAACAGTCCGCAGATAGACATGTTGCCCCACTTGGACATATTATCCTGATTCCGAGCCAACCCGTCTTTGTTCTCTCTCCTTAATGCTGCATGATTAGCGGAGAAGCAACAGATGCCAATTTATAGTCTTTAGTTTGACCCGATCGGGCTAAAACCCCAAATGTTTTTGTGTCATTTTCAGATTGTTCCTGTTGATCAACCTCTATCTGGAGATGGTTATAATGGGAGCCTTCGTTTTAAATTTTGGAGGTTTGGTGAATGGGAAGATGTATATATAGATGATCTATTACCCACTGTTGAGGGTAAACTGATTTACGGGAGATGTACAGACCCCTGTGAATTCTGGGTAGCTTTTGTAGAAAAGGCCTATGCAAAGTATGTATCTAAGTGCAAAACAACGTTTGTTGTAATTTTTTTAATGTCAAGGAAATTTGAATAATAATTACATTGTGCCTTCAATTTATTTAACACATCCCAATTTGATTGGTGAAAAGGGTGACATCGAAATTGCAACTTGATCAATCTATAGAGTGAGTAGCCATTCAACCATACCCACTTTTTTAGGATATTACAATACAAGCTAATAACAATGTACAATAACAACAGGTGAAACTTAAAAAAATACCGATTATTTTATTGTGTTTAAATTAATTGATGTAAAAATGTAATTATTAACAATGAAAAGATAATTTATATAGGGATGTTCATCAATTCGCCAATATCAACAAAATGCAATCACCTCTCATCTTAATTCAACATAAATTGAATGCTTTTTTTTATTTAAATATTTAAAGAGGTTGTAAAAGGTTTGACAGAAGTATTGTTTGTTTGTTTGTTTGATGGTGTTTAACGCCACTTTCAACAATATTTCAGTTATATTCAATTTTATTGGTGGAGGAAACCGGAGAAAACTACCGAACTGTTGCAAGTCACTGACAAACTATCACATAATGTTGTGCACCTCGCCCTGATTGAGATTTGAATTCATAGCATTATTGTGAAATGCACTGATTGCATAGGTAGTTGTAAATCCAACTACCATACGATCATAGTCACGACAGCCCCTTGACATAAGTACATAAAGTGCTACTGTACACTGTCCTGATTCACTGTTTTTTTTAGGGGGGGAGGAGGGGGGGGGGTGTTCAGAACAATTGCAAAAATCATACTCCAAATTTTTATGACAATAATACCAGAAGTCTGATCTTAATCTGCCAAACTGGGAGATTTATATAGGCTTAGAAAGTTTACACAATGTTTGATCTAATTTTTGGAAGTTATTTCATTATATATTGTTTTTTAATTTAATTTTATAGATTGCATGGTTCTTATGAGGCTATAGAGGGTGGCCAGACAATGGATGCCTTAGTAGATCTGACTGGAGGATTGGCTGAGAGACATATTATACAGAATAAAGACCCTCAGTTGTACAGACTTATAGAAAGGGCAAGGTCATCAGGGGCTTTTATTGCCTGCTCCAGAAAGGTTTGTAATTACGGACTAACCAGATCAAGAACAAAACATGGCAGCTGGGCTCCCTGAAATAAAGATTCCAGTAGCCCAGCAAAAATGATTGGAGTCCAGCAACTGACTTTGTACGTGTATGAAATATTTAAATTTTCAGTAGCCAGCTGGGCTAATATCTGAAAATTGTCAGGAGACCAGTTCATATTCTTCAGAGTTCTTTATTCAAGACTGTTTAATTCATCTGTTTAACATAAAAAAATAGATTTTCTGTGATTAAATGTTTTTTTTATTATGTTTATCCAAAGTAAACCTATTTTAAGCCAAAACAAAATAATTTAAAAATCTCCTTGGAAACTACTTGGCAAAATTAAACAAAACTTGTCTGTAATGAACCTTTGATGGTCCTTTTTTCATAAAAATAACTGACGATGGATACATGATTCCCACATTTACTGAAAAGTAAAAATGAAATAAAATGAATAAATGGTAAATACAACTACTATACCACTCATGTTGCCAATGATGAATTTATGGCATTTTTTTTTAGCATAAAACCTATTGTGATATCGTCAATTTGTGCTGATCATAGTATGTTTAGTATTTTGACATGGAACATACCACAAAGCGAATACAGAGGGTTAGGGTTATGGTGTTTAATGCCACTTTCAACAATATTTCAGTTATATCGTGGCATTCAATTTTATTGGTGGAGGAAACCGGAGTACCCGGAGAAAACCACCAACCTGCTGCCAGTCACTCACAAACTTTATCACATAATGTTGCATAGAGTGCACTTCATCTGAGTGGGATTCAAACTCACAACCACGGTGGCTCCAAATAATACAGGACGTCATATTAGAATATCATTATAAAAGTATCAACATCATTCTAATTTTGAAATAAAAACTCTGAAAAACACTAAATTTATTTTAAATTAAACAAAAATGCAATGTCAGGAAACTAAAAGAACAGATCCAATTGTGAGCATCTGTAATATTATCTTTTTTCAGGGAGACTGGAGGTTTAGTACCCGGGCTGACCCTAATGGATTGGTGTCTGGACATGCTTACACTATTACAGAAGTTAGGAAAGTAGGTATTACATAAATAATAAAGTGACTATATGTATTAGGAATGTTATAACTATCCCTAAAAAGTTTAAAATAAAACTAGGTTTAGGTTTATGGTGTTTAACACCACTTTCAAACATATTTCAGTCATATCGTGGCGGTCAGTTTGATTAATGAAGGAAACCAGAATTCCCTGGAGAAGACAACTGATCTGTCGCAAGTCACTGACAAACTTTATCACATAATGTTGTTTTGCGTAGACCTCGTCATGAACGGGGTTCTTCGAACTCACAATTGTAGTGGTGACAGGCACTGATTTAGAATCATTGGGGAATGTTAATAAATACTTAATTCCAGACAATGGCTGGAAGTTGAGGCATGTGCAGCTTTAAATTTATTAACCTCTTTACACTTTTTAATGTATTTTGTTATAAATATGTTTAGTAAAGCATAATTAGTTTGATTGATTTTCTATGTAAATTATTTATACAAAATGTATATGATTTTATCATCACAAACTGTCCACTTCTACAATGTGTTTTATTATTTTAAACAACAATACAAATAGTTGTATCAATATGGTATAAGTACCAGCTTGGGTCATTGAATTTATACTTTTTAACAGTTAACTCATTGATCTATCAAATGGTAAATAAATCCTTGTGTTTTATATGTACTAACGTTAAGTCTGATTGAGGAAACTTTACTTTTGTTTTCATGTGTACTTATTTTCACGAAAACATACTTGTTGAGAATTTCGTGAACCTATTAAATACCCTGCGAAAAAGTACAAATGCAGTAAATGATCAACCAAATAAAACTTATGAATTATGAAAACTATCTTCTTTCTTTCTTTTTTTTTTTTTAGATAAAACATCAACGAGGAGAAGAGAAAATGGTGAGAATACGAAATCCATGGGGAGATAACAATGAATGGAAAGGATCATGGAGTGATAAGTATGTATTATATTTATCTGATTTATATTATCACTTAGTGTGTTTGAAACTGGTACATGGTCCTTGACAATGTTGTTTAGGGTAACAGATATATATTTCTTGTGCACTTACAAAATTGATGAAAATGATTGTTTCCGATTTGTGTAATCTGATTAAAATTAGATGTTTATTGGAACTTTTTTGAGCTATACGCTAACATCTTGTAACATCTCATATAGGGTCATGTCAGGCGTCACATTTTCAATGGACCAATCATTAGTGAGATTTTGTCTTCTGTGCAGTACTATTTATATCTAAGTGATGAATACTACATCTAGTATGTCATTCCCAAGATATTAGAGCAGTAGTAAAATTCTTGATTATATAGTCATACAGTTCATCGAATGTAAATTGTTCTTGCCATGATATAACTGAAAATTGCTCCACACTCAATCAATCTTATCCTGAAATCATATATCATACAATTAATGACTTTTGATAAGGTTGACAAATATCGTGTCAACCGATATCAAAAGTCAACAATTGTTTCATTAAATGACTTGAGCTCTATAATATATCACCTTCCAATCAAAACATTTGATTTAAAGCAAACCTTATCAGGATTTCCCCAATCTATATTTGCTTTGCAAGATTCCACTGGGATTATAATGTTGATTAAAAATTGTGATGTATGGTGATGACCAATCAAGAAAGCAGTATTTTTTAGTCATTTAATAACATTATTTATCAACATCGAAAAGCTAATGTAGACCTCACTGTATCTACATGTATATGTAGTTAACAGATACAGCTAAACCTACTTTAGTGACCACCTCTATTAAGCAATAACTTGTGTTATGTCACCTTAATTTTTATTTCACATCAAATGCATTTCATATTGATTAAACCTGTATTTAGCAACCACCTGTCTTATGTAACCCTATTTCAATTTTCCCTTGGAAGGTCATATAAGACAAGCTTGAGTGTAGATGTAATTTTATTATTTATTTCTTTTTTAGTGACATTAATTGGAAATTGGTGAATGATGACATAAAAGAAGAGATAGGTCTACAATCAAAGGACGACGGTGAATTCTGGATGTCCTATAGAGATTTCTGTAAACAATTCCAAGAAGTGACGATCTGTCTCACAGGACCTGATTTTGACGGTGACGGGGAGGCCGATGCTGTTGGTAAAGTGTAGCAAAATTTAGTCATTTTGGATATGGAAAGGGTTTCTATACAGGCTGCTTTAGAATTATGATAATAAGATTATTAGATATAACCATCTCTTGTTAGAATTATGTTAATAAGATTATTAGATATAACCATCTCTCGTTAGAATTATGTTAATAAGATTATTAGATATAACCATCTCTCGTTAGAATTATGTTAATAAGATTATTAGA
>MJUT01002601.1:501676-512442 GCA_002080005.1 Gigantidas platifrons
TTAGATATAACCATCTCTCGTTAGAATTATGTTAATAAGATTATTAGATATAACCATCTCTCGTTAGAATTATGTTAATAAGATTATTAGATATAACCATCTCTCGTTAGAATTATGTTAATAAGATTATTAGATATAACCATCTCTCGTTAGAATGATGTTAATAAGATTATTAGATATAACCATCTCTCGTTATAATTATGTTAATAAGATTATTAGATATAACCATCTCTCGTTACATTTCCAAATTTCAATGGAAAGTGCTGTAAAGATTTTAAAGCAAAATACGTGGTGTAGTCCATTTTCCTTCGCCATTATGGCTGACCATCATTCGTCATGATTTACATTTCAACAATATTTCAATTATATATTGACAGTCAGTAACAAGTACACTAAACCGCTGACATGAGTTGCACACACTAATTCAGTGAGGATAGGCACAGATAGCATATGTAGATGTAAATCAAAATACTATACAATAACCTGTTGTGGAAATATTAAATGGATTCCCATGGAAAGTCAAGATAATCCTGCATTTATTGTATTGGTTGGATTCATGTTATTTGTATTCACTTTCCGCAATACCATGACTACCAGAATTATTTGTGGGGGGAGTCTTACACCGTTTTAATAAACTGACCAGTGAAATTCCCTTTCTTATAGGTATATATTTGTAAGCGTTCATTTTTGAAGTTGGTATCAGACTTAGGGGTGTAAATTCTCATCAGTGGTGTTAGATTTACTTGTGGCCAGAAGTCAATGGCAAACCAATCGTCAGCACAGGTCCATTGTATTGTTTCTGAAAAATAGTTTCTTAGAAACTATCATCAATGAATTGTTCCTGTTGTTTTTTAATCATTTTGTTTGCAACACCTATAAGTTGATGTCAGATAATTAATTTTTTTAAGGTCATGTTGAGGTCGTTAAGGGAGAATGGATTGCTGGTTTTAGTGCTGGAGGATCCCGTAACAATCTTGTAGACTTTGCTACTAATCCTCAATTTGCCCTCACCCTCACAGAACCAGGTAATGTTTTAGATGCTTATATAACACAGTTCAAGAATACAATAGCCAATGAATTTTAACATTTCTTGATCTAAGCCAACAATAACAAGACAAAGATATATGATTTGCTAAAAGTAAAATATTAGACGATTACTCGTAGAAATCAACAATAATTATTCAGATCACACTTGACAATTGATTATACTTATCATGTGAGTTAATTAAAGATGGGAAGATTATGGTGTTTAATGCCACTTTCAAAAATATTTCAGTTTTATTATACAGCTATAATTTTAATCCAATCTAAAACACCCATTTAAGACATGTGACCGTACATTATATTTGCCGTATTGTACAACCAGAAGCCATATTTTTTCCGTATTGGACGTCCCAAAATATCCGTATTTTTCTCGTATTGTACATTATGTAAGGGAAGTAACTCGTTGAGTTTTGTCGTCTGTTTGTAAACAAAACAAACAGGAAAATGTTAAATGACGATAAAATAGTAAGGATTTTGTGGAGGCACAAGTAGCGAAAAATAGAAAACTAAATAGAATAATAAGTATTGTTGATCAGTTATTTTGCTGTTTTTAATTCATCTTTAGAGTTTACGAGATCTGTATTGATACAGAACATTTTCCTAACAAACTTGATACTGTTGTGCATTTGTTCTATTTAGACTGTATTAAAAGTTCAACATAAAATTGTTTTTATAGTATTGATCATTTCAGCTGTATAATAAATAGGTCATTATACAGTGTTATGTACAATATGGAAAGATATCATACTCGTCCGTATTGTATTGAAAACTCGTATTGGACTCGACGCCTGTGGCGTCTCGTCCAATACGGGTTTTCAATACAATAGACTCGTACAATATCTTTCCATATTGTACATAACACTGTATAATAACCTATTAATATTGTGCGGTCAGTTTTTATTGGTGGAACAAACCAGAGAAAACCATGACCTGTCCCAAGTCACTGACAAACTTTATCATATAGTGTTGTATCGAGAACAATTCGCCATGAGCGGGGTTTGAACTTACATCTTTAGTGGTGATAGGCACTGATTGCACAGATAGTTGAAAATCCAACTACCATATGATCACGACCACAACGGCACCTTAATTAAAGGTAAAATTATAAATACATTTTGTATATAAAATAACGCAGTAATGAAGATGGAGACAGATTAGACAGCGAGTCTGATATCAGGAGATGTGATACTTGTGATAATGTATGTCAAGACCTTCTAAATTTATGATATTATTTTTATCAGTAACGTCATAATGCATTTGATGTCATACTGAGTAACTGACTGATAATTTTCATTATTATACTTTATGCAAATTTCTTACATTATCCATTCATTTCATTGGACAAGCGGCATTTGTTAATTTTCACTAACCTTTCATAAGCCCCGCCCATCCCTAGCAACATGTGATAATATTAGCAACGGGTGTTAATGCCTAAAATTAACACCCGCTGAGCCCGAAGTTTGCCGATCCAGACAAATTAACACCCGCTCCGGCCGAGGTTTACCGATTCTTATTTCCTCATCATTTCCGTTATCACCAGACGACAACAAACGTCAAGTGCTCGTCATGGCGTTTGTTGACATTACGGAGGATAATATCTCTGAATTAATGAAATAAATTGAAGCGTACACGAAGCCAAATGACGCCTGATCTTTACGTTTTAAACTGGAAGTCTTCATATGACGTCATGTTGTTAATGTTCCAAATTCGTCAACAACATTTCGCGAAATTTTAATTCGTGTGATTTTTAGGGCATGGATATGCAAGAATGATATATTTTTTTAAAATTACAATATTGAATTTAAGAATTTTAAGTATTGAACGGTATTAAAATTTAATGCCAAACATTTCAAACAACAACTGCACTGTAAATTTTCATTTTTTTTTCAAAATGAGAAAGAATACATTGCCTTGAAAATTATTTATGCAATAGTCAGAATATAGAAGCAAACATGTGATAATATTTATCAAAATATACAAGTAACATTCTACATTAATTGTTATAAACATTATGCTATTATCTTGTTAAATTTGTTGCTATTTGATGTTTTGTTGTTGTTAATGTAAGTAAACTATCTTAATTATGACTTTTTATTTTTTTAACAATTGTCCCAATAGCATAATGCACACTTGAATTATTAGGCATTCAGTATAATAAAAAAACATACTGCCCTTGGATGAAGGTGTTAGGGTGATTAACACACTCTGTGAAAAAATTATCACCCTCGACTTCGTCTCGGGTGATAATTTTTTCCCTCGTGTGTTAATCTACCCTAACACCTTCATCCAAGGGCAGTATATTTATATTATCACATATTTTATTGAAATAACACCGAATTTGCATGTGTAATAAAAGCATAATTTGCCGGGTGTTATTTGCCCCCAGGGCAATAACATGTTATCTACCTTCTTGTGAATGGCAATAACATGTTATCTGCCCTGGCAAAATATGTGATAAATAGATTAATACATGGCCTTTTTCATATTGCCCTTGTTATCAGCCTGTTATGTAAAGGAATTTCAGTTTTATTATTATCTAAGTTTGAAGGAACATTAATGCTACAGAGACTAGGTTAATGACTTTATTTACAAGATTTTCTGTTTATTTACACAGCTGACCATGTNAAAATTATTATTAGATATTAGAAAGTATATTGGTGTTTTTGGTGTTCATTATAGCCTCAACTAAGTACTGTAACACTGCCCGAGACCTTGATATCGGCCGGAGGACTTTAAAGTATTGCAGCTCGTTCATTGGCTCAAAATGTCTAAATAACCTATAATTTATTGGAAGGGAACATAACTGTTTCCTATGTTTTTAATCATTATAAAAGAGACATCACAATCATAATTGTGTTTTAGATGATTTTAAGGTTGTTTTTTTTCCAAAATTTTCCCCTGTAATTTTACACAAGACTTCATTCAATTTTATATTACAGATGATTTTAATCCAATGAAAGACGATCCCAACTCACAGGGCATGTGCAGTATTGTTATAGCATTAATGCAAGAACACAGATGCTCAAAAAGAAATGTCAAGGTCAAAAGTTTACAGATTGGTTTTGTAATATATAAGGTATAGAACATTATTATTGATGGTTTGGTTTATGGTATTTAATGCCACTTTCAACAATATTTCAGTTATATTGTGGCGGTCAGTTTTATTGGGGGAGGAAACCGAAGTTCCCGTAGAAAACCACTGACCTGTCGCAAGTCACTGACAAACTTTATCACATAATGTTGTATCGAGTACATGTCACCTGAGCTGGTTCAAACTCACAATGTTGGTGATAGGCATAGGTAGTTATAAATCCAACTTCCATACAATCACGACCACCACATGTACAGCCCCATTATAAATGAATTTGATTATTTATTTCAGCTGCTAAATTAGTTTCTTGCACTTCCGATAGTTATTACTGTTGTATTAATTCATGTCATCCTTTTAGCCCTGTAGGCCCAAGAAGTTCAGCTGGCATTACTATGATAGGTAGTAAATGTAGAACTTCAGCTGACATGACTATAAAAGATCAATATATGTACATACATCAAAACCGAAATTTAATAGGGGAGATAACTGCTGACACAAACTACATATGCATTTTAAAGCCACTTTTACCAAATTAGATGAACATTATAGACAAATATTATTTTAGAGAATTTTGTCCAAAAATAATTTTCAAACTTGTTCTGTTTCACTATAAAATCATTTTGTATGAAGATTGACATTTCCTAATCAATATTTTTGTTACATTAACCACTAATAAGAAATAAAGAAGTCATTTTTTTATTCTCAATGATCATTTTATGTGGTTTGGTTTATCTTGCAAAAAAAGTAATATGCATGTAAATTAGAGCATGCCAGTTAATACACAGCACTGTGAATTTTTTTTTTATTGTAGAGCTAAGTATTAATCAGAAAGTGTTGTTTTTTTCAGACAGACAATCCAAACAAAAGACTGGATACGAGACATTTCCGGTATCACCATGACTGTGGAAAGTCTGGGGTTTATATAAACTACCGAGAAGTTAGTCAAAGATTTGAGTTAGAACCAGGACATTATATAATTATTCCGTCTGTATATGTAGCTAATGAATCAGCCTGTTTTATGTTACGGGTATTTGGAGAGAAAAAATTCACTTTGAAAGGGTAAGAACAAAAGGTATTGATACATTTTTCTTTCTTTTCTTTTTGTTGAAGTTTTTAAGATTTTGAAATAAAACTGTATTAACTTTGAGAAATATTGAGAATTAGTTTTATGTCATGGTATTTGGAGTGAAAAAATTTACATAGAAAGGGCAAGAAAAAGGGTAACTTTTTAATGTAAGTTTTTGAAATTTTGAAATAAATTTATATTAACTTTTGAGAAATTTTAAGAACCAGTTTGAGAGCAGTATAAATCACAAGAAAAACATTGTTGTATAAGGAACCATAACCATAGCAACATGAACCACTCCATTGGCAACCCCCCAAAAAAACAAAAATACTGAAATGGCAAGAATAGAATTAAGAAATAAATCATGGAAGCCAGAATGTGTTTTGAGTTTTAACATGGATTGGCAGATATTAGTATTTTATCCCGAGCCGTGCAGAAAAGTAATTTTTATACGGAAAAGCAATATTTTTTATGCGGAAATGTCATAGTAAATTGTGGAAATGCAAAGCGCCGAACACATCAGAGCCATAGAAAAAGGCAAACATTATTAAAAGCAACATAAAGCATACATGGCACAAGAAGTACACAACAAGTAGTAACGTTCATAATGTTTGTTCTTCATCCAGAAATAAATAAAGTTCATGGTGAAGTGTACTCGATACAACATTATATGATCAAGTTTGTCAGTGACTTGCGACAGGTCTGCGGTTTTCTCTGGATACTCCGGTTTCCTCCACCAATAAAACTGACTGCCACAATATATCTGAAATATTGTTGAATGTGGCGTTAAACACCATAAACCAAACAAAACCATCATCCAGATATATTTTGTACATTAAGCTGTTGTCCTATTATTGATGATCAAAGGATTAACATGTCAGAGTTGGCGAAAACTTTTTTTTTCTGTCTGACATTGGGTCAGAAAGGAACTGGGGTTGTGTCTGACCCATGGCCTTTGTGTCTGTCCCACCATTTTTTTGTTGTTGTAATATTGTATATAACCTGTCAAATTTTATTTTTTTTATACAGAACTGAATGCAAGATTACCTATATTCATGATCATTAAACAACTCAATTAAGTGTTTTTCTGTATACATATTTTTTATCTAAAAAGATAAGGCAGATATAACCAACAATCCGTATCTAATGGTCCGATTGCGTTCTGAATATTATACATCAATGTCAGTTTCCGGTTTACCTGCATTTTTAATTTCAGTTAAGAATATGAATCTGTTGTCATCTTCAATATATAAGCATCTCAAAACATATTTAATTAAACACAAACAATCTTTGATACTTGAGGAGTGTGGAAGTCAACTTATTTATGTGCTCAGTAATATTTTTCAGTTATAATGTTCCATGTTTTGCAGGTGCTTGTACATTCCTACTAGAAGGATGTTTACATTTATGTAATAGGAGTTTCGATTACAAATAGGAACGTGTCGGTCTGACAGAATAAATAAACAAATTTCAAGTCTCTGTCTGACATTTTAATAAAGCTGAAAACGGAATTTAATGCAATTGGCAGTGGAAACTGGGAGGGAATAAATTTCAATCGCCAACTGGACGACCACAAAGTAATATTTTCGTGACGGACATTGGGACAGACACGAGTCATTAATTAGTCGGACCAGCCGTTATTCCGACGATTTTCTCCAACTCTGACGTGTGTGCATTTAAACTGTAATCCAATTAAGGGGCCATCGTGGCAGTGATCATATGGTAGTTGAATTTACAACTACCTATGCAATCAGTGCCTATCACCACTGATGTTGTAAATTTAAATCTCGATCAGGGCGAGGTGTAAACCATTATGTGATAAAGTTTGTCAGTGACTTGCGACAGGTCGGTGGTTTTCTCTGGGTCCTCTGGTTTCCTCCACCAATAAAACTGACAGCCACAATATGACTGAAATATTGTTGAAAGTGGCATCAAGCACCATCAAACAAACAAACAAACAATATAATCCAATTATAGATAATTAATGTTACCAGGATGGTTTAATATAATGTATTTCAATATTTATGTTTTTATTTTCCAGACCATTACCAGACTCTAATACTGAAGATAACGATAGTTGAACTTAACCAGAATTAGATAATTAAAGCATTGCATCATATATATTTATAGCTTTTTCATATTGTGAATCTTTTGATGTGAATAGCTGCCATGATTTGTTTTATACTTCCAAGGAGTTATATTTAGAAAATCATGCATGTAGTTTTTTTTAGATATCTAAATTTTGTGCAATCTGGGAACTGATGTAAGATGAGTTTGTTGGATAGTTTTTTTTTATAATTTGGGGACTGATGATTAATTTTAGGGGTGGGATATTTAGCGTTTAGGGGTTGGATATTTAGCTTTTAGGGTGGGATATTTAACTTTAGGGGTTGGATATTTTAGCTTTTAGGGGTTGAATATTTAACTTTTAAGGGTTGGATATTTAACTGTTAGGGGATGGATATTTAACTTTTAAGGGTTGGATATTTAACTTTTAAGGGTTGGATATTTACCTGTTAGGGGTTGGATATTTAGCTTTTAAGGGTTGGATATTTAACTGTTAGGGGTTGGATATTTAACTTTTAAGGGTTGGATATTTAACTTTTAAGGGTTGGATATTTAACTGTTAGGGGTTGGATATTTAAATTTTAGGGGCTGGATATTAACTTTTAGGTGTGGAATATGTTTTTTTTTCTAGAGCCAATTTTTTTTTATGTGAAAGTAAAATCAAATATTTACTTTTTAGAACATTGAAATATTACTTTTTGTCTTCAAATTTTGCCAAAATTACCAAGTTAAATGATTGTTCCGTAATATTAATATCAGGAAAACATATTGACAGAAATGTCAGTTTTCTAAGTCTGCTTTTTTTCTAACAAGTACAAGTATATTTAGTCCAGACTGGTTTAATAATAAACACATTATTATGCTATGATATATTATAATATAAATGTATGTGTTCTTTTCTCTTATTGTGTATTCCTTTGTTAGAAGAGACCTTTCAAATTCTTAAAATAATTTAAAGAAATATTTTTTCTGTATAATATTATTTTTTTTTATTATTGAGCATTTTTCACATTTTTACATATTGTGAATGTTCACAATTTGAATTCATTTTTTTTCTCTTCTAGTCATACATGACATAAAATATTTGTATCATTATTTTAGAAAATTGTTTTAACTTTAAATGCTGCCATATATTTGTTTGTTGTGTGTGGTGTTTTTTTTGTATATTAATTTATAATTTTATATTATACATTTTGTATTTGTAATACTAAGTTGAACAATAAGGCATATATTGTAATATATGTGTTTTAAATAATTTTTTCTTGAGGGGGGTGTTTAATGCCACTTTCAACAATATTTCGGTTATATCGTGGCAGTCAGTTTTATTGGTGGAGGAAACTAGAATACCTGGAGAAAACCACTGACCTGTCACCAGTCACTGACAAACTTTATCATATAATGTTGAATCGAGTATAACTCGTCATGAACGCGGTTCGAACTCACAACTTTAGTGGCGATAGGCACTGAATACACAGGTAGTTGTAAATCGAACTACCATACAATCAGAACCCGACAGCGCCACTTTTTTGTTGATGGGAGTCTACTCCATGAATACAGCTGTCCCCCTCTTATTAGGCCAGATTTCAGATGAAAATAGTACTAAATTGTCTCCCCCCCCCCTCCCATTAAGAGAGGCCACCCCTCTGATATGGCCACTTGTATTTCATCACAGAACAGTTAGCCTTTTAAGAAGGGGAATATTGTATTATATTGCAGGTTATATTTGAAAGCTGTAAATTTTGATGGTTATTTAGAAAACATCGACATTGAAAATAAAACATAAAAATAAAATCAATAATACAATGTATAATTGTATTAAATCTGATCATGATTGCAAAAAAACCCCCAAAAAAACAGATTTTTGAACATTTTTATTGCTAAATGACCAAATTTATCACCTTCCAAAATGATATTCTCAAACAGTCTAGCTGCTAATCTTAGATTTTTTTAGAGAAATCTATTGACAACCAATCGTATTGTTTTAATTTTTGGATATGGGGATTTTTGCTAATAATCGATACTAATACAATACAAGTTATTGCTTAATAGAGGTGATCACTAAAGCAGGTTTGACTGTAACTTAATAGAGGTGATCACTAAAGCAGGTTTGACTGTAACTTAATATAGGTGATCACTAAAGCAGGTTTGACTGTAACTTAATAGAGGTGGTCACTAAAGCAGGTTTGACTGTAACTTAATAGAGGGGGTCACTAAAGCAGGATTGATTGTATTAAATTGTTTTGTATTTGAGGGTCTCGGGGGAACATTACTTTTGTCATTATAACTGTGTCACTCTCTTATTTATTATTTAATTGTTATAATATTAAGACAGGATCTGTTTTTCATCTTTTCAATACCATTGTTTCATTTGTATATACATCATCATGTTACTATGACAGGGGAGATAAGAACAGTAATTAAAGTGCTGACCCCAGGATCTGTTTTTCATCTTTTCAATACCATTGTTTCATTTGTATATACATCATCATGTTACTATGACAGGGAAGATAAGAACAGTAATTAAAGTGCTGACCCCAGGATCTGTTTTTCATCTTTTCAATACCATTGTTTCATTTGTATATACATCATCATGTTACTATGACAGGGGAGATAAGAACAGTAATTAAAGTACTAGTGCTGACCCTTTTATTTTTATTTGTTACTAAAGTGCAAGATGATATTTTAGGTCATGTCGTTAATGAAGGCTAATTAATTACTTTTGATTTAATACAGTAGAGGTGGTTGTTATATATATATATGACTCATATATCCAAATAATAATTTTTATCCTGCAATCGTGTGATTTTGAGTACTAATGAAGGGGTCAAATAGTTAGTCATGGGCCTAATAAAGCATTTCTGGTAACTGATTTATGTAGAACGAACATTCTAACATGCCGTCCTTCATTGGCTATATAAATAATACAATGATAAAACTCACGATATATTTTAATTCGCTCATTCGTATTGACGAACAAATTACAAATATCATTCCCTCGTGAATTTATGTATTCATACAGCACTGTGGTGCATAGCAAACATAAAAATGCACGTATTGTTTTTACCTATATTTTTCCGGAATAAATACTTAAAACAACCATCAATGGACTTTGACTTTTGAAATTTAACATCTTCCGGTGAAGTCGTTTACAAGGAACGCTGATGAAATTAAAACACATGGTTACCGATTTATTTTACGATTTTGTGAGCATTTTATTGGTTTAAGTTGCTAAATTCAAAATGCTATTAAATTGGAAAATATCAGTAACTTCAAAACATCACAGTCTATTTATACATAAAAGAAAAACAACTGTAAACATGAAGGTTAGTGAATTTTGTTATGCAAGGAATTTCCATTACTGACTTCCACTTCAAAAAATAAGTTTGATTTTTCCTACTAGAATCGAAATAATTCATGGAAGCCAGAGTTTGTATCACGTTTTAACATGGGTAACATTATTTTCGTTGCATTTTATCCCTCGCTATCGCTCGGGATAAA
>MJUT01002601.1:516835-545967 GCA_002080005.1 Gigantidas platifrons
TATAAGCATGTCACTGGGGCCCAAAAACAGTATTGGAACAAAAAAGCCTTGCAAAATTTCTCTTGGAGGCCATGCATCTATCATCCTGAGCTAGAAATAGAGGATACCACAGATACATCTAGGTCTGATTCAAACATTGACCTAAGCATAAATATTGACAGTGAGGGTCGGATAAGAACAAACTTTACACAAAAGAGATGAATTCACATTGTGAACCTTCCATTTACTGACTCGCATATGTTTTCCTAAAGCACTACTTAGCTAAGTCTAAATGAATAGGTGCATAAAATACTACATATAAAAAAAAAAAAACTGTCTCGCTCTAGATTTTGTGAGAGGTTATTTTATGTTATCTTTTTTTAGCTCACCTGGCCAAAGACCATGTGAGCTTTTGCCATCACTTGGCATCCGTAAACTTTCACATTTTAATCTTCTCCTCAGAAACCACTAGGCCAATTGCAACCAAACTTTGGTGGAATGGTCCCTGGATGGCCCCCTTTCAAAATTGTGTCTGGTGATTCCGACTTCCAGCTAAGATGGCCACCAAGCTAAAAATAGAAAAAAGGGGGAATGAAATTTTAATTGTCCATTGCTGCTTTAGTATAAGTCATTTTAGCTCACAATTTAACTGCAGCTACATGGCAAATCTTCTCCTCTGAAACTGCTGAACCAAATTAAACCAAACCAGGCAGGGATGGTCCCTGGGTGGGTCTCTTTCAAAATTGTGTCCGACAGCCCCGCCCTCCATTTTAGATGGCTGCTGTTACTAAAAATAGAAATTTCTTCATTGTCCATTGCTGCTTTAGTATAAGTCAAAATGAGCTCAAATTTTAACTGCAGCTACATGGGAAGGAGTAGTTTAACATATATTCCATTTTTTTCTGTGAACCGATTTATGCCGATTGTGCAAATTAGGCATATTTTGAAATAGAAAAAAAGGGGGATGAAATTTTAATTGTCCATTGCAGCAATGTATAAGTCAAAATGAGCTCAAATTTTAACTGCAGCTACATGGCAAGAAATAGTTTAACATATATTCCGGAGTTTTCTGTGAAATTTTTCTTTCAGCCGATTTATACCGATTATGCAAATTAGGCATATTTTGATAAAAGATCACATCTAAATCGTTTCCTCTGAAACCGCTGAACCAAATTAAACCAAACCTGGCAGGTATGGTTCCTATGTGGGTCCCTTTCAAAATTGTGTCCGACAGCACCGCCCTCCATTCAAGATGGCTGCTGTTAATAAAAATAGAAATTTCTTCAATTGTCCATTGCTGCTTTAGTATAAATCAAAATGAGCTCAAATTTTAACTGCAGCTACATGGCAATGAGTAGTTTAACATATATTCTGGGTTTTTCTGTGAGATTTTTTCAGCCAGTTTATTCCATTTAGAAATATAATTATGAGATAAAAATCACATCTAAATCTTTTGCTCAGAAATTTGAGTTGAAATGATCTTTGGGTGGCCGGCCCACTTTCAAAATTATGTGTAACACCCCCATTTTCGATTAACTTTAGATGTAAAATTGAAAACCAGGTGAGGATTACAGGCTCATGGGAGCCATTAGTTTATCTTTATTCTTTTGTTTTTATGTTTTCACTACTTTATCTATATCATTTACCTGAACACACACTTTGTACATATATGTGATTGTTGTAATTCTTCTTTTATTATGTTATTATTTTTTGTATTATTTAAATGAGTTTTACTTATATAAATATGTATAACATTGACTCATTTGTTTACTTTGTTGCGTTATTTTATTTCCTGTGTCCAAGGGAAGATCATTTGTCACACAATATATCCTGAACTTACAGCTTACGTTATTGTCAACAATTTTATCAACAATTTGCTTTTGTACAAATGTACCTTGTGAATTATTTTAATTTAAAATGGAAAACAGTGCTGAGATTATCCCTTTTTGGTTGTTTTTGAACATTAACCATCTGAGGCCGGTGTATGTCTTAGGATCAATTGTGTCGTATTTAGCAATAGTTTTTAATATTTTTATAGTGACCATCCTTTGCCAGAATATATTTGTCTCCCTGTCTACTGTTCTCATTCAAGGACTGGCAGTAGCTGACGGACTTACAGCTTTATTTACATATGGATTTGAGCCATTCTTTGTCAGTAAATATGATGACAATTTTTAACTACTTTTGAAATCTGTTACTAGCGAAGAGGTTCGCGCGAATGTATTTGTTACTTTAGGATATCCAGATTGTAAATTCTATCTGTTAACCAATCAGCTTGCAGAATGTTGTCATTTAGTTTCAGTCTGTTTTACAATGTGCATAGGACTACAGAAAGTCGTTGCCATAAGATTCCCAATATGGACACGGATTAATCTTACTGTTTGGAAATCTGTCACTTGTTCCTTGATGTGTTTTTTAGTTCCGATAGCGATTAGTATTCCGGGCATGACAGCACTTTCTTTACAATCGGTAGAAATTGAATCATTTAACATGTGCGAAATGAAATTAAATGACAGAACTGCTAAATATGGTTATTTATACCAGCCATTGTTGACTGCTGTTATAGTAACCACATTATTTTTAGTTATGGTGTTTACAAGTGTATATATTGTATACAAACTGTGCCTGAACAAAGTCCGCCAACGAAAAATTTCTGTCAGAGAGAAACAGTCTGTTCTATTGGTGCTTGTGTTATTATGTACGTTTTTGGTATCAGAAATTCCACGAATATTTTCTAATATCGTGTTTGTATGGTTCGTAATAGTGTCGAATAAAACGAGCGATTTAGGAGAAGGAAATATAATTACTTATACCTTAACAGATATACAATTTTACAAAGTTGTCGGTGGATTCGGTGCTTTATATTTCAAAAGCAAAATTTCAAATTCGCCAATTTTTTATGACTTTCTTCCAAAGGCAAGAACTTATTTAGAAGTTATCAAGTTTTTCACCATAGTGGCATGTTTATTTACATTTTTATGAGCCAAAAACTGAGAAGTTATCTAAAAACTCTATTTACAATTAGATGCAAAACATGAAAACGTCTATCTGTGGAACCGTAGCTCTTATGGTCATTTGGGGCCGTAGTAGTCGCTATCGTATGGTAGTTGGATTTATAACTACATGTGCAATAAAGTGCCTATCACCACAGGCGATGTGTACTCAATACAACATTATGTGATAAAGATTATCAGTGACTTGCAAGAGGTCGATGGTATTCTCCAGGTACTTCAGTTTCCTCCACCAATAAAACTGGCCTCCACGATATAGCTGAAATATTGTTGAAAGTGGCGTTAAACAAACCATACCCCCCTTTTTATGGTCTTTTTTTTTTACCATATATGTTCTCACAAAAAGGTCATCACAGGTACGATTCTGCAGCTAGTAAAGGTCATATATACATACATATGACTGAGAGTGAGTGATTGTTGTTTAACTCCAAATGAGCCAGTTGATTATTCTGACTCCCAACCAATCAGTTCATAATGTTGAAAAGCTAATTATTTGACAGACCGCAACCCAACAAACATACAGACAATATGATGTATTTTTGAACAGAGTATGTGCTATTTAATTAATACATACTCTTTTCATGACACACTTGTGATCAGGGCTGTCTTAACAACATAATAGTGCCCTGGACAAAGCAGTGCACTGAGGCCCCTACCTACACAACCACTCACAGGAATAAAATTGTAAATGGTCGAAAAAATTAAACATATATTTATTGTATTGTATCCAACAAAATCAGTGTTTTAACATTAAAAAACATGCTATGCACAACATACATAGTTTAGCATGGGCCTCCAAAACCCTTGCTTCAAATATTTCCATGTAAGAACCCATCCAAGATAATGATATTTATATAAAGCCACATGCAAAACATTATTCAAATCTATCCATGTTTACTCAAGTTATCGTGTAAACAAGAAAGTGTGATGGACAGACAGACGGACAGACGGCCGCTATTACTATATCCCTCACTGCTATCACGGGAGGATAATAAAATACAAAATAAGGCACAAAGCAATTTACAATACACAGTAAAAAAGAGGGAAAAAAAGGAAAGGATTTGTTTCAATTTCAAAAGTTTGTCAGTGACTTGTGACAGGTGGTTTCCTCCACTAATATAACTGATCTCTACAATGTAACGGAAATATTGTTGAAAGTTGCGTTAAACACCATAACATTAACACGAAAACGAACCTGTCACTGTTCTGTGTTGTTTGCAAAAATAAATAGAATAATTATACTATAGTAGAGTTTCATAGGGGTTTTTTTGGGAGGGGGGTGTCCTCGTGTAAAATCAAGATAGTAACAGGTTTGTTATGTTTGTCATAATTTCACACATATTGACTAGTCGAGCACGTGAATTGTTTGGTCTTACAAAACATGTGTTATTTTTTTTTCAAAAATAAAAAAATCTACAGCAACTACTGACATAGTAAAAAAAAATCTTTTTTTTACAATTTTATGTGTCAAATGAATATCTTTTGTTAATAATAATATGAACATAATCAGCGCAGGAGTTTTAATGGCGATACACATTACTTACAATATAGTCAAATATGTGCTGCTGCTGAAAGCTGACCTATATTATCTCAACCAAGTTTCATCTAAAACTGTTTTAAATTGACCCAATCTGTGTGCATTTTTATGCAACAGCTTATTTGGAAATGTTATCTGGTCAGAATTACAGCATGTGATAACTGCAGTTAACATGAATCATTGCTCATTGATTTCACAGGATTTTTAACTGAGAGTGAGTGAGTGATTGTTGTTTTAATGCCAACTCAGCAATTTTTCAGCTACGGTATATCATGGAAAGAACAAGTTAATTTTCAATGAGATGATGATGAGGTTGCTTTGTACTAGACCAACACGCTTAGCTGGATTTTTATAGTGCTAGCTCACTGGAACAACAGGCCGTGGGTAGACATGTCGCCCCACTCGGACACATTATCCTGATTTCGAGTCAACCCGTCTTTGCTCTTTCTTCTTACTGCTGTGTGTTCAGCGGGGAAGCAACAAATAACAATTTTATGGTCATTGGTTTGACTCGATCTTTGCTCGAACCCACAATCTACTACACTCGAGGCGAGCCCCCAAATGAGAATGAAACATATTTTGATTGATATGTAATATATCAGATTTTTATTATGTACATAAATAAAATCAATAATGATTTAACAAATTAAAATATTAAAATAAATCTCTAATACAGAAAATCTACAAAGTTCTACTTTGTTCCCATTTGAATAATATCCCTTTTCCCTGAAATAATTTTGTCCAACAAATAAATTGTTAATTATATTGGTACGAAACATTTTACACTAAGAAAGACATGAGAATAAAAATGAAATTCAAATAAATTAAAAACAAAAACAAAAAAAACATTGACATGTATTGGTTAGATAGAGAGTACATTAATTTTGAGGTTTTGTTTATTTTTGTTAATTTATACATGTTACAGATACATATAATCTTTAATAAAAAAAAAATACAATGCATGAGGCCTAAATTAAAATATTATTTATTCCCCAATACTTTTTCAAGAACAAGACAGGCCAACAAATTCCAATCTCTATTATTTTTGTGCTGATAGCGAAGAACTGCAAGATCAAATCTGGTGGTGTTATCTGAGCTTTTTTTAAGAGAAAAAAAATAAAGAATAAAAAATTATTTTTTTCTGTTGTTAACAGGCCTTTCAATTAGGGGCGGGTCCCAGGTACTTTTACCTGTCTAAAATGGTCTTTGGTACCTCTTGATTTTAAAGAGTGTTGTATAAGATATTCATGAACATTTTTCAAATTTTAATAACAAAAATAAATGCTGCCTGTAAATAATCAAGTTCTGGTAGAGTAGACTTGTAAAATATTGAAGCTCTCTGATCAGGGATAAATATTTTAATTTAGGCCTTAAAGAATAGGAATAAAAGAAATAAATATATATAATATATTCATTAATATCACTTAATCTAATACATACATCAATTAGTTATGTATATATTTAAGCTATAAAGGAGGCAGATTTCAAATTCTGCACACATTAGAGAGGGATAATGTTACTTAAAATATCAACACACTTTTTATTTCGAAAATTGTAGAAATTAGAAAAAGAAAGGGTTTTTTTTTGTTTAAAAATATATAACCCTTTCATTTTATTTCTACCATAAATGTGTGCAAATAACATAACAATGTAATTATGTTCTAAATGTGCTTCAAAACTTGTATACATAAACTTCAGTGGAAAACAGTGGGTTATTTCCCTTTATCAAGGAAAGGAGAAAAGGGAGGTAATTTATTTTTCTTCATGAAATGAGAAAGAACTTTTGCCAATAAATGATAGAAATTATGATGATTATTATGATTAAATCCATTACTTGCTTGAGAGAAAAAAAAAATGGCACTGAATGTGTTAATGATGTCAAAACTGTGCTTCATATGTGAGGAACAAAACAAACAACTATATTGTTTACAAACAAGTAAAATTAAAGTTATTTAAATAATTGAATATAAATTGTATGTCAAATTGACAAATAATCCACAAAATTGATCACTACATATTTATGTAATACAATAACAAATTATATGAGGGGTTATTTTGTATTTTCCTTACATTAATCCATGACCCTGTTTTGATTTTCAGTTTTTTTATTCTTATTATAGGCAATATTATTTAACATTTTTATTGCCAAATTGCAAGAAAAAAATAAAACTATTTTTGCCCACCCACCATATGAAAATGATATTTTTTAACATTATGCATCTCCTATAGGACCCTCTTGTGTATTTATGTGTAGAAACTAACTATTGAGAAAATATCTTTTGTACTACATAAAAGTTCAGGTCATTGCTAGAATTTCTGGAAATAATTTTCTAATATCCATTGTATCTTAAAGGTGGAAAATTGTTGAATCTGGCAGGTTCTTCATAATTAGGTGCACTATATAAGCCCCATTTTGGTGGTGGTATTTCCATTGGGAATGGTCGAGGGTAGGAGAACGATCCCATATAGGCTTTGTTGTGGGGCATGGCTTTCTGGACATCTCTGTGTATCACCTCGTTATTATTTGGAATGAAGTCGTCATGGACACGACTTGTGGGTTTGGATGGCCTCTCGTAATGCCAGTTGATGTTCTTGTAGTCGACTGTAAAAGAATTTGTTTTTCATTATATATTGATTAATTGATTTATTGTGTTTAACACCACTTTCAGCAATATTTCAGCTATATCATGGTGACCAGTTTTACTTGTGGAAGAAGCAGCAGGAGTACCCGGAGTGAACCACCGACCATGGGCAAGCAACTGGTAAACTTTATCACTTGCGACTGTGAGTCGAGTGCACACTTTTTTGTAATTTACAAAGCCAGGCGCGAACCCATGCCGTATTGGTGATGGGCCTTTATGAGTTGTTAGGTAATCCAATTACCCACCCTTTCAATATATATATCATTATTACTAGAAGTCTATTGATTTTTAAGATGTCTCTTTTAAGAGTGAATGCATGAGTGATTGTTGCTTAATGCCAAATGAGAAATTGTTCAGCTATATCATGGCAACAACAATTTACAGTCAATGAGATGATAATAATAATATCCACTTTGTACTAGACCGTGAGACCTATGTGCTTGGTTGGATTTTTATAGAGCTAGCTCACTGCAACAGTCCATGGGTAGACATGTAGCTTCACGTTGACATATTATCCTGATTTTGATCCAACCAATTTTATAGTCTTTTGTTTGAACTGACTGGGGCTCGAACCCATGATCAACAGCACATGAGGCAAGAATGCTAACCATAATATAACGCATGCAGGTTTGTTTCTTTACAAGAAGGGTCTGTTGTGGCTGTTATTGTATTGAAGTTAGATTTACAATTACCTATACAATCTGCCCTATAGATATTTATTGGTGATGAGGTGTACTCAATACAACTGTATGTTCTGTCTGTGACTTCTGAAAGGTCTGTGTTTTTTCCTCATGTCACTGAATACCTCTACTAATAAAACTGAGAACCTAGATATAACTCAAATAGTATTGCAAGTGGTGTTCAACACCAATAACACAATCCCAAACCTAGAGAAAATGTAAACAGCAGTTCTATGTCTTAGAATAATATTGACTTAATAATCATCTAGGAACAATTATTCTATTATAATCATACCTCTCCTTGTAGTATTTGTTTGCCTGTTGTGCCAGTCAGGATGTCTAGATGTTGACCGTCTAGCATACCAGTCAGGATGTTCACCACTCCACTTTCTCCATCCAGCCTAAAATAATTAATGTCAGATTATGTTTATATTGAAAATGTAGTTGGATCTACATCTACAAGTATCTATGCAATCAAGATTTAAATATATCTGTATCTATGCAATCTACCACCGTTACGATTTATGAGTTCTGCAGCATCATAGGATGAAATAGATACGCCATTATATGGAAGTAAAATAAGAAAAAATTTTGGTTTTCTCTCTAGATAAGGTGATATTCTCCCAATACAAATGAATTTAATCCACATACATATTTTGAATAACAGCAGTTACTAAGGTCGAGACAGACATTATTGCTAGTAGCACAGAGAGTCCATAGGAAAATGCATGTCAAAACCTTCTAAACGAACATCCTTGTTTTTATCGGTATCATCATAATGTGTTTTTGACATCACACTCGCAGATTATTTTAGTATAAGTCCATCCGTTGATACTGATGACATCACTCAGTGAGGTTAAACGTAAAAACTACACTAGAACTGGAAGTGGTGTTCAACACACATAATTCTACCGTAATTTTTATCCTATATGAAGACATTCTAATCTTGATCATGGTTAAAATGTTCACTTTGTCACCATGTTAAGGACGAAATAAAATGGGTGAGTGAGTGATTGATTGTTGTTTAATGCCATGTGAACAATTTTCAGCTATATCATGGTGAGAACACACCACAAGTTGCATTCGATGAGACGATAGTGATGATGATGATGATGTCCGCTTTGTACTTGACCAAAAACGCTTATGGTAGTTAGAGTTTTGATAGTGCTAGTTCAATGAAACAAGTCTGCAGGTAGATATGCGACCCCACTCAGACACATTATCCTGATTCCGAGCCAGCTAGTCTTTGCTCTTTTTCATAATTCTGTATGCTTAGCAGAGAAGCAAAAAATACCAATTTTATAGTCATTGGTTTGACCCGACTGGGATTCAAACTCATAATCTACCACACTCAGAGCAAGCATGCTACCCATTACACCACAGATGCGGTTCGCAATAAATCAAAATATGTTTTAAATCTACCATACCAAGCATAAAACCAATGTGAAAAACAAAACAGTAATATGTATATTATTTGAATAGAGGTAATTTTTTTTTCTTGAGGGGGTGTCTTTTTTTCCTGTTGTTGCACAAAAAGTAATTAAAAAACTATAAAATAAAATAGACATACAGGCATGTACAATGTACCTATATATATGTAAGTGGAAAGAAAAGTAAAAAAAACCATTATTGTTTATTTGATGATGTTTAATGCCACTTTCAACAATATTTCAGTTATATCGTGACGGTCAGTTTTTTATTGGTGGAGGAAACCAGAGGACCCTGAGAATTGAAATATATTCCACCTCCAATAATATAATTTAAAAAGTGGACCAGTCTTCTACATTGAGTCAGTGCCATCTTATCGCAAAGGCAGGCTGGACAGTTGTAAGGGGGCCTATGAGCATATGGTCCCAATGCTGATCTATGTATATTGTGTACGACATGTTTTTTAATGATTACACACTGATTTTGTTCGAAGTACCAATAATAATATAATAAATATATGTTTAATTTTGTCGACCATTTACATTTTTATTCATGTGAGTGGAAGTGTAGGTAGGGCCCCAGTGCACTGCTTTGGCCCAGGGCCCTATAATGTTGTTAAGACAGCCCTGCGCTGAACTATATTTACTGTAACGGTTGTAATATACATATACCCAATGACAATAGAGTAAACTTTGTTTTACAATCTATCCAATATGCTATATTGCAAAGCCGCATAATTATTAATTTGTGAATTGTGTGCTTTTATCCTATTAAAAAAGTGCTTTTTTCATAATATTGTATAATTACAGACAACCCCCTTTACATGCAGTGAATATACATATTTATCATGCAACCTTCTATAATTAAATTCTACATAAAAATGTACCATGCTTTTTTTACATGATATATAAAATTTCATGTTTTTCGGACCAATACTTACTATGATTTACTGTAAAATATATACATACATTTTTTATATTTATATTTACCAAGTTAAATAAATGTAAATTTTACTGTTAAAACTTTATTTCACACTAAAAATAGCTATCTATGTAAGAAATGAGCGAGTGATTGTCGTTTAATGCCGAAATGGTAAATTTTTCAGCTATATCATGGACTGAACAAGCTACATTCGACGAGATGATAATGATGTCTGCTTCATACTAGACCAACATGCTAGTGCTAGCTCACTGCAACAACAGTCAGCAGGTAGATATGTCACTCCATTCGAACACATTATCCTGATTCTGAGCCAAAATGTCTTTGCTTTTTCTCCTAAATGCTGCATGCCTAGTGGAGAAGTAACAGTAACACATACCAATTTAATAGTCTATGGTTTGACCCCCTGACTGAGGCTCGAAACCATGATCTATTGAACACTCTAACCGTTACAACACCAATGCAGTAACAAATGACATAATATCTATTTTTAAAGTGCTAGTACTGAGTTTCTATTGATTTTTCTCCCAATTCTATGGATTTCCCTGTTCAATGGCGTACACTTACAATAACTATATGCATTATTATGTATTCAATATTACATTGAATTCCCTTCTCTAGGATGCAATCCATAATTATATTGAAATTTGGTTTCGTTTTTGAATTTTCTCATTTAGAAATATATACAGTTTTCTCAATCTAAAATATTAATAGTGAGTTGGCAGTTTCAAATTGTCCAGTTGATCTAATATAAATGTACCCCTATTACTTCTCAACTTCTTCCAAATTCAAACCAGTTACCAAAATTACACAAATGTGCAATATTGAGGGTACTTGGTGTTGATGTTAAATTTTTTCCTTTAATGATTTGATTTGATTTTTGGTGTTTAATGCCACTTTCAGCAATATTTCAGCTATATCATGACGACCAGTTTTAGTGGAAGAAGCCGGAGTACCCGGAGAGAACCACCGACCATGGGCAAGCAACTGGTAAACTTTATCACTAGCGGCTGCGAGTTGAGTGCACCCTTTTTTGTAATTTACAAAGCTGGGCACGAACTCACGCCGTATTGGTGATAGGCTTATATGAGTTGTTAGGTAATCCAACTACATAACTCACTGAGCCACCCGGGCCCTCCATTAATGAAGTTCTCTACAATTTTAAATATTACAAAATATGAAAGACTATTATTCAAACATATTATTAATTTGTCATTGCTTGAGATTGCTTCTTGGTTAACGTAAATATTTTTTCATCAAATTAGTCTCTTTTTGTCCCTACTGCAGATAATAAAGAATTCTTCATAAAAAACAAACTATTTTGGCCTATATGAGATTTGAGTTATCTCCCTTAATTAACCTTTTAAAGGGAGATAACTGACTAATATTTATATCAAGGATAAAAATACTAAATAAGAAATAAAGTTCATACAAAGGAAACTCTGTTTTGTCGGCCTGTGCTTGTTTTGTATGTGTGCGTGCTTGTTTGTTTGGGTTTTTTTTCTCAACCTGTTCAGTTCCTTAACCCTACCTGTCCAACATCCGGATGACTGCAGTGATACACAGACCATTCATGTAACTTGGGTTGCCTAGAAAGAAATATAGTACAATATTAAATATTTGAAGTCGTATCCAAATGGTGAAGGGCAAAGAAGTGTTAAAACAACAATATCTACATCCTGATACTTGGGGAAGAGGGAAATTAAATTACTGAGTCAGCAGAGTTGTTGATGAATTAAATTAATATGCAATACAGATATTATATAGCAGTTGACTCCCCTCCCCCTCTTATAAGGCCATGTCTTCTGCAGTTAAAAAGTGACCTTATAAGAGAGGTGATAATTTACCAATATTTTACTAATTAAGGTGGTACCATACACTTCAGGTAAAATTTGATCTGCTCATTTAATTTTCTTATTTTTTTTGGCAGTGTGTTTGAATATATCCACTGTAATAAATATCAAAATTTTAAATAATTCCAACCAACAGACTAGGAGCTATAAATTCACTAGCCACATAGCAGCTTTTCTCTCTGTGGTTTTGATCACCGAGATCACAGGCACTTGTTTCTATCAATGGGGAACTCTTCCTCCCTCTTACTAGGAATGAAGGATGGAGAGGTGGTGAGGAATATTGAGAGGAAGGAGGGGAGAGGTAATGAGGAGGATGACTGAGAGGAAGGAGGAAGAGAGGTAGTGAGGAGGATGGATAGGAATGAGGGAGAGAAGTAGTGAGGAGGAGGATTGAGAGGAAGGAAGGAGAGTGGAGGAAGAGTTCCCCATTGATAGAAACAAGTGCCTGTGACCGAGATGCTTGAAATCTGCATACAAACATCATATGATCAAAATGTTCAACTGATTTTAAAGAGTTATCTCCTTGTAGTGCTAGGTACCACCTTAAGTGCTTCTGAAATCTGGTCTGATTAAATGGGTGGTCTTTGGTGGATGTGGCTGTATTTATTTTTGCACATTTCATTAGCATAGGAAAAACCATTGAAATTTTCATCTCTTTAACATGTTTAATAAAAGAGTTCAATTCAATATTTCATTGAAGTCTTGTATCCTTGTACTGTGAATTCATTTTTATTCGCTGAATGCCATTTTTTCATGGTTTTCGTTGGTATCAAGAAATCACGAAATTTAGTGCACCATGAAAGACATATTATATGTAAAAATAGAAATTACAAGTAGGTATCAAAATCACGAATACAGATATCCATGAACATCTATCCACTTATCCGATGAAAATTGACACCAGGATAATAAATGAAACCACAGTATATCTAAGTGTATAATTAAAAAATATACCACAAGCACAGTGATTGGGATTAAAAAAAATTCAATGGGACTATGGCCCCCTTCCCTTCCTTGTCAATGGGACATTTTTGATATGAATGGGCCATAATGACAGAACTATGTGCCAAAATCAAGTGTGAAAAATAATGTAGAATAAAAACATTTAACAAACTTTAATACATGGGTGGAGGAGATATATAAACTATCTGACAACTCACACCCTTCTGTTTGAATAAATACAGTATGATGAAGGACATACGAGCTTGAACTTAACACTTTTTTTTTAATTCTTGGCTTAAACCTTGATCTGGACAAAAAAATCCATCTGATATGCATGATAAACGCTGTGCAATGCATGAAAATTCCCATTTCACGTTTCCCGGGGAAAGTAAAAAAACACATGGGAAAGTGACATGCTGATCGGTATCTGATATATACTTCCCGCCGGGAAAGTGTTATAAGTCCGTTGTTGCTCGTTGCGGTTATCAGATATATCAGTTTTTGAAACTGGTTTACGATTTATTTAAGCCTGAATTCCGTATAAAATTGTATGTACACAAGGTACCAGATATCGATGTTGATTTGCAGTTGAACTTTCACAGATCATTTTGAAATAAAAACTAAATTATAAATTAGATACAGTGATTGGGATTAAAAAAAATTCAATGGGACTATGTCCGTGCAGTCTTGACAGAACGGTTCGGCTGTATGTACGTCCGACTTCATCAGAAAACGAATGCGCGCATATGACTCGGAGCTTTTATGTGGAAATGCGCCATTTCGTCGGGTAATGCGACTATGGCGCAGGGCGCGTGGTAATCCCAATCACTGCAAGCATAAAAACAAAGTGCCCTAAGTCTGATCTGTTAGATATAAAAATATGATGACACCAATGGCTCTCACTACTTTCAAATTAGAGCCTAGAGGGAGAAGGGACTTCTATTTCAAAGAGCGAACAGAAATGGAAGACAATAGAGAGAAATGGGGAGACTTCTGGGAGTAGTCAATTGCTTATTCGAAAATGGTGTGGGAGGGGACGAACGTGATTCGGGGCGAACCTATCCGGATTAGCCGTGCTCTCTCTCCGTGGACGTACAGACACATACAGACAACAAAAGACACCTACAAGTATTCATTTTACCCAAGAACCCTAATCCAGTGGAACCTCCTGCCTGTGGTTGCAGTGCAGTGCACTACCCTGGATATTTAAAGAACAGGTATCTATACCTGTTCTTTATTTTTATTAGACTTAGAAAACAACATAATCTAAACAGTCACCATGTACATAGTTTTAACTCTGTAAGTAAAAAAAAAAATGTGGAAATCTGTAAATAGAACTATAGATATTTGTACATATTTGAAACTGTCCATAAATTTTTAACCCACGCATGCACGGCACATTGTCATCATTAGGGATGGAGTGCGGGAATTGAAAGAAGAGAAGAAGACGTGCTCGTGTTTCTACACTGTTTGACACTTTATGTGACACTTGTCAATAACATTATCATTCAGTATTCTGTGCATCATAGTTCATTCATTATTCTTTTCATTTTGTATACCATAATTTTGGAAGTTTGGCAGGGTTCGATAAATATTGTTGTGCCGCTGCCATTCCTTCTGTCTTTCTCAGTGTCTGTCCCACGAGTGCTTAACAATGTTTTTGATTTGACAATTTTCACTAAATAAAATGATCCAAGAAGCTTTTAATTGCACTTTTATGATTTATTTAAAATGTTGGTATGCTTATAATGATGGAAAATGTTTGCTATATCAAGTAGTAATAATTTAATGGCGTAAGCGATGTGATAGATCACTTGGCAACGTTTGTAAATAATCCGCTTGGTTACCGTTTATGTATCGCCTATGCCATTAAAAAATAATTATGAAAATATCAGGTTAAGACGCTTATAAATCAGAAAATTGTCTATTTATGTTTTTTATAGTTTATATTTATATCAATTGTTAACTTTTATGGCCAGAAATGTAATTAATTAAACAATGCCACTCCACCCGTAAAGGACAACTGTTCATTTTCAATCATACAAGCGGCACAGTCTTATTTACATTTATCGGTTGGGGTATAGATATATTGATTTGATTCCAAAATGTCAATGGGAGATACTCTCTTCTTCAATGGGAAGCAATCAAAATACCCATATCATGTGAATTATCCACCAACTGTTCCGAAATACCCAAGTTCACAGGAAATGTTTCGGTAAGTACTACAGCCTACAGCCTGTACAGGCTACAGTCAGTAAGTGTAGTGTTCTGTGATCGACTGTGAGTCTAGTCTGTGTCTCTTACTGAGTCTTCTCTTAGTCTTAGTCTTACTCTCAGTCTGATATCATGGATATGTGAAAAACGGGTTTCTTTGAAGAAATACTAAATGATGGAAATGGGCTTTACTTATTACTTTTGGCACCTCTTTTCACCAGAATCTTTTTTTTTTATTGTAACCAATATGAAAAAAAAAAAATGTAACTGATTTGTGCATTTAGAAAATATATACCACCCCATAATGTCTGACGTTGATCAATCATTTTTCTATATTACCTATTTAGTACCACCCAGACACTAATTCTGACAAATGCAGCAAATGGAGTACCATAGTACAAAATAATGCAATTCAAATTTGGAGTAGTACACAGTGTGAGCATCATCAAAAAATGTACTCAGTTTATATACCTGTATTGATGAGACACATTTTTATATACCTGTATTGATGAGACACATTTCCCCAAAATTCTAAATAACAACATATCTTCACCATATGACTTGGCAGTTTTTAAACTTTGATATGGTAGGTTCACAGGCACTTGTTTCTGGTAAAAAAAAATACTTTGATACTAATAATACCAATATCTAGGTATATTTGTTTTTACCAGAAACAAGTGCCTGTGGGTAGCTATAGGTTCCCTTAATTCCGAAATTTATATCTAAATGCTATAGTTGATGAGTGTCAGCTGTAGTGTAAATCGAGAATAAATTATCAATAAACAGGAAGCACTGATGAATTTGCCCGTAGTCTTGACAGGCTGAGGCCGAATGCCGCAATAGTTAGGGGACCTCCAGCAAATATGTATAATACTTTTGACACTGTCGTTGGACTTCCATACATATTCCATACATATCATGAATGTTTGTATTGTTAATGATGCCTCATGTGGGCTCTATGATTAGGCAATAAAATGTATTCTTCTTAATTCTTCTTATGCTGTCATTGTGCGCTATTCTCACTAAACAACCATTTAGTAAATTTCATCTCACAGTTGCACTCCATTTCAGAATATTGCAGAATTTCAAACACCCACATCAGCATCATCATCACCGTCTTTATTTAAATTGATTAAACACTCTTCCATCCTCTTGTAGTCGTGACCACAGGTGCTCGTGGCACGGACTTACCCCCCCCCCCTTTTTTTCTAACTCTCTGTTTACAATTTTATTTTCAATAAGATTTCTTTATTATTTCATCTCTTTTTCCTTATTTTAACTAGTTTTTTTAAATTATTTTAAATTGCATGTGTCGACCCTATAGATACTAAAATATTAGTATCTATATAGGGTCGACACATGCAATTTGATATTAACATAGGATTATATGAATATTGACACGAACAAGTTGAAATAAGGAAAAAGAGATGAAATAATAAAGAAATCTTATTGAAAATAAATTTGTAAACAGAAAGTTAGAAAAGGGGGGGGGGAGGGGCAAGTCCGTGCCACGAGCGCCTGTGGTCGTGAGGGTGTGGGAGGTTAAAGGGGGATGTAGCGACATAGCCTAGTGCCTCTCTTCACCTAAATCCGGCACTGACTGGTGGTCTATTTGTATCACAACAACAGGCACTAGAGACAATATCAATACAAATGTCAATGTACAAATCATGACATTTTTTTTTATCATTGACTGTATGGAGTTTTATTGATAGTGTCTATAGTGACTGTGTATCAAATGAGCAACCTGCCTTATAAAACACCAGCGTAAATGGCATTCACACCACAAAGACTCATATTTGGTGTGACAACAACAACCAATAAGTAATATTACTCCCAGTCACAATGCTTCATTTTACCAATGTCCTTTATCTTCTGTTGGCTTCAATTATGAATTAACATGTTTTTGATATTTTTAGGAGTTAAAAGTTTTTCCACTTAAGTGTTGTTGGTAAGGTTACATTGTAGATATAACCAATTCACATATAGATAATAATAGATATTCACGCAAAAAAAATAATATAAATATTAAAGCTGCATGCACGAAACGACGATATCCAATTTGAGTGATAGAGAGTGAATGTGCGAGTTAGTGTTGTTTAACGCCAAATGAGTAATTTTTCAGCTGACACAGGACGAGAACAAGCAATGCGGAGAAGACATTTCTAAGTTGTAAAACTTGTGTCTGATCCATTTGTTGTAATTATGAACAATACAATAAGTTTAAATCAACAAGCAATACCATTTTTAATGTTATGATAAAGATTTCTGCTTTGTAATATACCAATTAACATACTGAGGTAGTACCAGATTTTAAGGATGAAAAGTTTGAAACTCAGAAGCCGTAAATCGAAGGACAGATAATACAATGACCATAAGAAGCACTATTTAGTCCGCAAGTAGACACAGACATATATATAATCCTTTTTCCAAACCAACTAGTCTTTGTTAAAGATTAGATGCTTTGTGAAAAATAGTCAGCAATTTTTATAGTCGGGACTTAGGCCGACTGTGGATCCACAACCCTTTGTACTAACTAAATTACTCCACCAACACCATCCAGAGAACGTTATTCTTATGTACAAATGTATTATGAAGCAAAGAATTATTATTGAATTATACAATTATACCGAATATTCTCAATTCATACCAACCGGTAACAATCATGGCACACAATCTCGACATGTATACCAACCGGTAACAATCATGGCACACAATCTCGACATATAAGTCATAAGTTTATTGGTTCACCAATCAAGGGTCCACAGGGGGCATATACAACATGAGCATATTAAATTTTAATTGTTTTACAACATAGCAAAAAAAAAGATTGAAAAAAAAATAGCACTAGTGTTTTCACCACTAGTTTAGAGCCATAGTCCTAGGTGTGTATTGATCCCTCTAACAATTGAGAAGGAAATAAAATGTATCCTAAAATAAAGAATTAGTATGACTACTTGAAGCACCAAGGGTCCATGCCATTAAGATGAACTTATGGGCCACGCCAGTTTTGTGACTATACAATGTAGTAACAGTATCAAAAAAAGCCATATATACCAACCGGTAACAATCATGGCATAAAAAATGACCCAAATCCCTAAACTACCGGTATTGCACCTGGTAATAATCATATGTCAAGTTATAGTGATTTTTGTCATTTTGTGCACAGGCGCTCGTGGAACGGAATTACCCCCCCCCCCTTTTTTGTACTTTCTGTTTACATATTTATTAGTATATAAATATAGGGTCGAAACATGAAAGTTGCTGTTAACATAAGATTGTATGAATATTGACAAGAACAAGTTAAAATAGAAATAATAAAGAAATAAAGAAATGTTATTGAAAATAAATATGCTAACATAAAGTTAAAAAAGGGGGTGGTAATTCACTGCCACTCGTGAGCGCCTGTAATTTTGTGCGACAATTGTTATCGACTGCCGTGATTCATACATGTATGTCTCTATAAAATTTCACGGCTTCATTGCCATAAAGGGTACCAATTTCGATGTCAAATCCCATTAACATTTTGTGGTTATTTCTATTGCCTTAAATACACAGTACCAACCGAAGCAGCAAAACACGACACTTTTTACTCGAATTGTCTCCCCTCGTATGATCTTTAACCACCATTTGCTTTTAAATACGATGGAATGCCCACAATTTTGATCGAATCTTATTGCATAACGTCCAGCGAGTAGTATTCCATTTACATGATCTATATTCAGTACGATAACTAATTCAATATTATAATAAGAACAATATAGAAATCCGGGAATGGATGGGTCAACCCAATCGTAACTTCTCGGCCATTGCAGGGTAGCGAGAATGGCCGAGTAGTTACGATTGGGATCAAGCAGGTCAATGACTTTTGACTGCTTATGAAAAGGTATGGAGAAGAACTGGGTAGGGACGAAATATTTAGTCTTTTGCAGGACCTGCCTTAAGCCAATTGAACTTATTGTTCCCAATTAGACCCGCGCTTTATTTACTCTTGGCTGTGCAAGTACACACAACACACTAGTCCGAGATTCCTCTGCCGTTCAATGGCTTTTTGTTCGACTTGCTGAGCAGAGAGCAAGTCGAACAAAAAGCCATCGGACGGCAGAGGAATCTCGGACTAACAACACACTACAGGTTTTACAGATAACAGCAACTGGGTTCCTAACCTCCTGGTCTTCTGTAGCGGCTGTGATAATATGCATTTCAAAGGTTTTTAAAAGTGTGCATGGTGTTACTTTCCTGTGATTTGTTTTTGAAAGCGCATAAGTAACAACTTGAAGTTATAATTGAATAGTATGATGTTCCCGTGGCGTTCCTTCCGTATGTGGTCTTATTTTCAGTTCAACGAGGAAGGCGAGGTCAAATTTGATTGATCCATAATTTTTCGTATCGGGCGAAATTGTTAATGCTATATGATAAGGGTCAAAAATGCTTGCTCCCCCCTTTTTTTTTGTCGCTCTACCACGCAGCGACAAAAAAGGGGGAAGTAAGTGCGTAGAGCTAATTTTAATTAGATTGTTATTTGATCTTAATTAGTGGTATTTTATTGTTCACAAGAGGCGGTGGTGGTCAAGTGGTGCAGACGATCGACCATCTATAATAATAATTACTCTATCATTACCGAGGTGTATGCTCGAACAAAAGGATATATGCTTGAAGATTTGCATGTTTATAAATTGTAAATTATCATTATGCATGACACGAGTAGATAGTCGTGTGTAACATAAAATTGTACCATGTATGTGATCAATCCTTCATTAGAAAGAAAATTTAATGATTTTTTAATCAGGAATATTTTTACCAGACAGTGACCACATTCTTGAAGTAGAGAAGGGTCGATATAATAAAACTCCATGTGAAGAAAGACTATGCAAAAATTGTGGAGTCATTGAAGATGAAGCACATTTTATTTCAAAATGTAAAGTAAATCAGTATCTGAGAGAATCTCTATTTAATAAAATTGAATTAGATAATGAAATTTTCATAAACTTTTCTGATGAACAAAAGTTAGTCTATTTACTAAATCCTGCTTCTGTGCGACATGTTAGAGTTATTGGCTTCTATTTGAAACGGTCATTAGAACTGAGGACAGAAGTCTTATTGCTACATAAATAACTCATTATGTTTGTCTTTTTTTTCTTTTTTCATACACACAATTGTTTGTTTGTTTGTATTTGTCTCACAGACATGTTTATATATGTTTAGTGACAATGAAGTTATTATTATTATTTGTTTTCAAAAAGTAACAGTATGTGAAGCTCATTGTTTCAGTAACATATATTACAAAAATCATAAATAAAATACTAAGCTAATGTTGAAATAAACACAAATCAATCAATCAATCAATAAAATACAATATATTATGTACATCATATTTCACACCTTGAGAATGTTTAGACTACCAAAGGGGTCTGGGTGGCTCAATGAGTTAGGTCGTTGGATCTAACAGCTCATACAAGCCTATCACCAATACAACGTGGGTTCGCGCCCAGCTTTGTAAATTACCAAAAAGGGTGCACTCGACTCGCAGTCGCAAGTGATAAAGTTTACCAGTTGCTTGTCCACGGTCGGTGGTTCTCTCCGGGTACGCCATCTTCGCTAGCCAAGGGTTACGATCTGCTCCTCTTCTCTCCACCCTTGGCAGATTAATTCGGAATTTCGGTTCCTCATGGTTTATTTTTCTATTCGATACAGCTGTGGGTGGCTGCGTCCAATCAAAATGCGTCTAACAAAAGATCACGCAACAATCACATGTAGAGAAAGAAAAATGTAAACAATGGCGACATGTGGAGAAAACTGTAGACTTTGTCATGAATCTTTGACCCCAAACACAGAAGAACGATATTTACAGAAACTTTTAAAGTATTTGCTCAATTAACTGAACTCATAGGCTACATTCCTTCGAACAGGTAATAGTACAACCGTTCTCATTGGTTGATAATGATGTAATGCAAATGGGCTGAACTTCATAAATCCACTAGAGGGCGATACGCGGGAATTACAAAATTCTGACTTAATCTGCCAAGGGTGGAGAGAAGAGGAGCGGATCGTAACCCTTGGCTAGCAAAGATACGGGTACTCCGGCTTCCTCCACCACTAAAAACTAGTCGCCATGATATAGCTGAAAATGCTGCTGAAAGTGGCGTTAAAACACAATTAATCAATCAATCAATCAATCAATTAATAGACTACCAAAAGAGTAATGGTTTTCTAAGAGTAATCTATGATGATATTGTAAACTGTACCAATAATTTCGTCAGAAACATCTGGGTTTTTTTCAATGGGGCGAAACCATGATAAAAAAATAATGAGATATTGTTTAATGTTTTATGATATGAAAGGCTATAATCTTTTTCAGGCGAGATGTTCCAGACAAATACACAAGAATAGTTGGTAGAAATTCGACACAGGTACGAATACATATTAATTAATGTCCAGTATATTTAATAAATTTTGTTTGTGTTCGGGTTATGGTGTTTAACGCCGCTTTCAACCGGATATTTCAGTTATATAATGGCGGTCAGTTTTATTGGTGGAGGAAACAAGAATACCTGGAGAAAACAACCGACCTGCGGCAAGTTACTGACAAACTTCATCATATAATATTGTATCGAGTACACCTTGTCATTCATGAACGGGATTCACAACGAACTCCCAACGTTAGTGATGATAGCCACTGATTGCACATGTAGATGTAAATCCAACTACCATTCTATCACGACCACGACGACCCCCACTAATTGTTTTTCTTTTCTTTCTCTATTTGTTTTGTTATTGAGTCACAAAGTCTGTACTATAAGCACATGATGTAAAAACCACCATAAAATCATATCTTGTTCTGTAAACAAAATCGGAAAGTACTGAGTCAAAGTTTCTTCTTTATTTTATAGCACTGGACTGATAAATGGTACGATTCTGGTTACCCAACTCTCAGACGTGAAGAACTACCAAAATTATCAGACAGACACGAACCCTGCAATCAGCCATGGCAATACAATCTCGGGACTTCCGCTGTACCAAAGTGGACAAAAGAAGGGAAAGATTGGCCTGTTTCTTCATCTTACCTGAAGCAAGGAAGTCCTCCTACAGAAACCACACGAGCCCGTGGGATTAATCGTCTATCACTTCCCAAAGAAGAGAACTTTTATCCATTTTCAAACTACATGACGTCGACATACCGAAAACCAGTTTATTCCATTTATGGTCCCCTACAGAGGAAACCAGTATATGGTGTTACTCATCAGCACAACAGGCATGGCTTTATGTCATTTGAAGACTATTATTAAACATATTCATTTACAATATACTGGACTGATATTCTGTCACCGGTATACCTAGTACATATAGGGAATGAACGTTCACCGCATTTGTGTGACACTAATGGATTTTCTTCTTTAGCAATATGGAATTTTTCGTAGAATAATTCATAATTATTTTTTTTGAAAATGAAGAAGTAATTATTACTTTTATATTTTTTTTTTACATGTTTCAGCCAACTTTAATATGGGCTTTTTAAAAATAAGGTCTTAATAATATTTCTGTAATTTCATATATTTTTATGGGTATCTTCCCAACAAGAATTAAGCCACAGTATATACAATACTAAATGCTGGTTAAATCTTATAAAATATGTCATATATTTTTTTATTTATTTTATTCTATTTTACAATTTTGACATTTGACAAAAATGCAAAAACTTGAATTTCACACAAACTTTTTTTGCAGCACAGATTCATCTCACAAAACAAAGTTGCATTGTTTAAACAAAGTTATATGGTCTAAAAGGTTTCTGTAATTCATTTTAATCTTTGAACCAAAAATGAAAAGTCAGAGAAAAACCTCTTGTTTTATTTTAGAAAATTATTCCACATATAACAAACAGTTATTATATTTTACACTTATAATACTTATAAAATATAAGTATCAGTAGCAGAAACTTGTGCTGATATCAATGTATTTTATTCCAATTAAAAGTCTTAAATTTTTTTTTTCTCTCAATGAGTAAAAATGGTAGTTGTTGTCTGTTCTTGTTGATAATGTGTCTTGTGCCATGTATGTTTTTGAAACAATTAATTTATTGTATTGGTGGTAATTATGTTTGCAAGAAATATTTTGCTAGTTTGAAAATCAAATTTAACATTTTTACTTCATAAATCTTGATGTTTCTAAGAACTTGCAAATTGAAAATATGAATTTCCCCAGGATGTATTTACCAGAAATACTCCGTTTTTTTTTTTCGAACACTTTCACAAATTTCCAAAAATTTCGTTTCAAACACTTGCATAAATTTCCGTTTCGAACACTTGCTAAAATTCTGTTTCAAACACTCATAAAAATTACCCTTTCCAACACTTGCAAAAATTCCCATTTCGAACACTTCCAAAAATTTCCGTTTCAAACACTTTCAAAAATTCCCAATAATACTGTAACAGTCATAATAACTTTGTATATAATATATTTGTAATATACATATATATTTTTATTTTAAATACCAATATTTTGTTAATGTTACATTTTTTAAATTGTTTAAATAATTATCTTCTATATATATATATTTACTTGTATTGAATTTGGGTAGGAAATAAAATAAAAAGTCACAATTTCTAGTTTTTATCTTACCACCAAAGAAAAACACATGTATCTTGATGCAAGAGAATATAGTTGGTTTGGTTGGTTTATGGTGTTTAACGCCACTTTCAACAATATTTCAGTTATATCGTGGCGGTCAGTTTTATTGATGGAGGAAACCGGAGTACCGGAGAAGACCACCGACCTGTTGCAAGTCACTGACAAACTTTATCACATAATGTTGTATCAAGTACACCTCGCCTCGAACGGGCTTCGAACTCACAACTTTAGTGGTGATAGGCACTGATTTCACAGGCAGTTGTAAATCCAACTACCATAGGATCCGAATACAAATCCACCTAGAATTAGACAATGAAACAATTGTCTTAAGAACATTTTTTTTATTGCTGATCTCCATCTTCTTTATCTACTTCTACCAAATACTGACCGCCTTCAACAAGTTGAAGATTATGTCAGAAGTTGCACATGGCAGTCACGGCGAGGTCTTCAGTGATAAAGATAACTGACATTGGAATTTTAGTTTTTTAGTGAGTGAGTGATTACTGTTCAACTCAAACTCAGCAATTTTTCAGCTGTATCATGGCGAGAACAAGTTGCTATTCGATATCCGATTTGTACTAATTTGATAGTGCTAGCTCACTGAAACAACAGTCCGCGGATAAACATGTTCTACTCAGACACGTTATTATGATTCCTATAGACAAACAGTATATGCTCTTACTTCTCAATTCTGCATGCTTAGCAGAGAAGTGCAAATACTAATTTTATAATCTTTGGTGTGACTCGACCGTGGATCAAACCTACGATCGACCACATCGAGCACGCTAACCATTACAGCACTGACACAGTTGAGGTACCACTATAAAAATTCAGCTATTTATAAGCCTGAAAACTGGTCCACTACATGGCGGACATCAGCACGTCGAAATGTAACGTATTCCCGGGATAATACACTAGTGTTACACTCATGATAAAGCTGAAAGATTGCTCACTTGGATTTAGATAGATTTTGATTTGATTGTTGGTGTTTAACGCCACTTTCAACAATATTTCAGCTATATCATGGCGACCAGTTTTAGTGGTGGAGGAAGCTGGAGTACCCGGAGAGAACCACCGACCATGGGCAAGCAACTGGTAAACTTTATCACTTGCGACTACGAGTCGAGTGCACCCTTTTTATAATTTACAAAGCCGGGCGCAAACCCATGCCGTATTGGTGATAGACTTGTATGAGTTGTTAGATTCAACGACCTAACTTGGATTTAGACAATACTTACTCACTTGTATTATCGAAGCATACTTTTTATTTAAATATTCTGACATCTTAAAGTAAGCAAGGACGCACATACTTTCAAAATATATATTCAAATTTTCTTGAATTAAATCATGAAGAGAAATTAACAAAAATACCTAACCCGTCAACACCCGAACAAATTAGGACTGTTACGTCTTTCATAAGACAGTCATTAGAACTGAGCGAGGGAGACTCATCACAGTCATATTTGTAGTTCATGTTATTGTTTTTTTCTATGTAGTCATGTATGCTTTATTTGTCTTGTCTGTAATACTGAAACCCAAATGGGTTACTTGTGTGCATTAATAACATATATAAAATACATATAATACAATTCTTGACGTAACGTATCACCCGATCAATCGGCTCTCACTTGATCTTAAAAGATCACCATCTGAACGCGATCATAGATCTTTATGTTGGACAAACGGAGGAGTATTTAAAGAGCTATTTTAATTATTTAACCACTGATCCTACGAAGCCACCACTGATCAGATACAACCAAGTGGCCACTGATCTATACCAAGTGACCACTGGTCTTACAAAGTGACTACTGATCCTTATAATTGACCACTGCTACAACCAAGTGATCATTGATACAACCATTTTGCTCACTTTGTACTCTTAACACCATATAGGCCCCTTAACTACATAACCACTCACAGGAATAAAAACGTGAATGGTCGACACAACCACTTACATGAATAAAAATGTGAATAGACACAACCACTCACAGGAACAAAAACGTGAATGGTCGACACAACCACTCACAGGAACAAAAACGTGAATGGTCGACACAACCACTCACAGGAATAAAAACGTGAATGGTCGACACAACCACTCAGGAACAAAAACGTGAATGGTCGACACCACTCACAGGAATAAAAACGTGAATGGTCGACACAACCACTCACAGGAACAAAAACGTGAATGGTCGACACAACCACTGACAGGAATAAAAACGTGAATGGTCGACACAACCACTGATAGGAATAAAAACGTGAATGGTCGACACCACTCACAGGAATAAAAACGTGAATGGTCGACACCACTCACAGGAATAAAAACGTGAATGGTCGACACAACCACTGACAGGAATAAAAACGTTAATGGTCGACACAACCACTGACAGGAATAAAAACGTGAATGGTCGACACAACCACTCACAACAATAAAAACGTGAATACTCGACACAACCACTCACAGGAACAAAAACGTGAATGGTCGACACAACCACTGACAGGAATAAAAACGTGAATGGTCGACCCAACCACTGACAGGAATAAAAAACGTGAATGGTCGACACAACCACTCACAGGAATAAAAACGTGAATACTCGACACAACCACTCACAGGAATAAAAACGTGAATAGTCGACACAACCACTCACAGGAATAAAAACGTGAATGGTCGACACAACCACTCACAGGAATAAAAACGTGAATAGTCGACACAACTACTCACATGAATAAAAACGTGAATGGTCGACAAAACCACTCAGGAACAAAACGTGAATGGTCGACACAACCACTCACAGGAATAAAAACGTGAATGGTCGACACAACTACTCACAAGAATAAAAACGTGAATAGTCGATACAACCACTCACAGGAAAAAAACATGAATACTCGACACAACCACTCACAATAATAAAAACGTGAATATTCGATACAACCACTCACAGGAATAAAAACGTGAATACTCGACACAACCACTCACAAGAATAAAAATGTGAATGGTCGACACCACTCACAAGAATAAAATCGTAAATAGTCGACACAACCAATCACAAGAATAAAAACGTGAATAGTCTACACAACCACTCATAAGAATAAAAACGTGAATAGTCGATACAACCACTCACAGGAATAAAAACGTAAATACCCGACACAACCACTCACAAGAATAAAAACGTGAATGGTCGATACAGCCACTCACAGGAATAAAAACGTGAATACTCGACACAACCACTCACAAGAATAAAAACGTGAATGGTCGACACAACCACTCACAGGAATAAAAATGTGAATGGTCGACACCACTCACAGGAATAAAATCGTGAATAGTCGACACAACCACTCACAGGAACAAAAACGTGAATGGTCGACACAACCACTGACAGGAATAAAAACGTGAATCGTCGACACCACTCACAGGAATAAAATCGTGAATAGTCGACACAACCACTCACAAGAATAAAAACGTGAATGGTCGACACAACCACTGACGGGAATAAAAACGTGAATGGTCGACACAACCACTGACAGGAATAAAAACGTGAATGGTCAACACAACCACTCACAGGAATAAAAACGTGAATGGTCGACACAACCACTCACAAGAATAAAAACATGAATAGTCGACACAACCACTTACAGGAATAAAACGTGAATACTCGACACAACCACTGACAGGAATAAAAACGTGAATGGTCGACACCACTCACAGGAATAAAATCGTGAATTATAGTCGACACAACCACTCACAAGAATAAAAACGTGAAAAGTCGACACAACCACTCACAGGAATAAAAACGTGACACGGGACCCCTGACAACTGCCAGGCGTGCCTATGCGTTAAGGCGGCACTGGAAGTATATGAAAGTTTAGCACTGAGAGTACCATTTAGACTAGACACCAAGAAGTGCTAAAAATCACGGGGGAAATTTGTTGTTTCCTACATAAAGGTATGCTGGATTGGGTCGACGTTTCAGCTTACAAACATCTGATTGGGTGGTAAACTTTTCACTTCAATAGATAATTATAAATTGGTGGTCTTTTCAAGATATGATATTACTACAAGCCCATACAACTTGTTTATTGTAGATGTAGATTCTTGTACATTAGATAAGATAAGATAAGATTTTATTTAGCCAATTTTGGGCCCACAAGGGGCATATACAGATAACACATATAAGAAGAAAAGCCCAAAAATAAAAGCAATTACAACTTAAATATTAACTATTCTACATGATATACAAGGCTGATGATGCAGTTGTAGAAAAAGGATCAATATACAAGTAAAATGTCCACAGGAATAACATAGTACAGTTGACTCTCATTGTCTCGAACTCGGTTGACTCGAATTTCCGGTTGAGTCAAATTTTTATCTAAGTCCAGAACTTCGTGGTGTATAAATATATGTAATTTGACTCCTGTTGAGTCGAATTCGGATGAGTCGAAATTTCGGTTGTCTCGAATAAAAGTTTTGGTCCTGAGATGTAGAAAGCCATATTATTTACATTCGTTAAGTCGAATTTACCTGTCAAAACATGTTTATAATTACCTTGGGATTAAAATCGGATCACAGGTGAAACATCCGGTCATTGGCTTTGACATTTTTACCTTGGGCTATTTCACATGTTTATTTCACAATCTGTCAAATTAATTAGTGGTAATATTTGAATTGGCTTGGTATTATGACACAAGTTCATCACTTTCTTTATTTATTTCTCTAAAACCAAATTACAATGGTACAGAAAACATAATAAACACAGATTATTACAATAAATGTAGTACGAATGTAGCAGTACATGGAGGTAATAACAGAGTATTAGTCAAATATTATAACATTTTACATTTACATATCATTTAAGTAGGAAAAACAAAAACAAAAAACAAAAGACAAACACAGCACACACACAAAATTATTTATAGATTACCCAGGAGAGTTTAGTTTTTTGTTGACAATTCGTATAAATTTACAGAGATTGTTCAGATTAGAAGGATTTTTACTATTCATGAGTTCTTTAAATTTCATAGCATTTGGTCTATTTATATATTTAGCTTTTAATAATTTCTTTCTATCATAATGGAAAAAACAGCATGTAAAGATGTAATGAAATTCATCACCGATATTGTTAGTATTGCACAATAAACATTTTCTGTTTTCTCTGTTGATATTTTGCCATCTTCCAGATTCTATGGGAAGTTTATGATTGAGTGTTCTAAATCTACAAAAAGTAATAATATTTTTGTCATCTAGGATTTTAAAATAATCTTCTAGTTTATAATCCTCTTTGTAA
>MJUT01002603.1:0-16813 GCA_002080005.1 Gigantidas platifrons
CATTGAAATTTGGAGATAGTTCGGAATAGTCGGACGATGATAATGTCCATCAAAATGTCCACTATAAATTTGTGGACAGTATTAAATCCTGATAAATTTATTTTTCCGGATGCAGTTACCTATGGGAGAAAAACACCCACCGCCTATTTAAAGAGGCTGAACCCGTAGAATATTTTTCACAATTGAGTGCTACAAATGAAGATTGTTTAATATTTTACTGAACACAAATTCTGAAAATGCGATTTTCGAACACCTGGTGAGGCATACATAAATAATGGTTTAAGTTGGTTAATAAAAGTATTAAGAAAAGGGTATTTTCATAATGGCCCTGTTATGTGTCCTCGGTCTGTAATAATGGCACTCGAAGTCAGTGTATTATCCCTCGGCGTTGCCTCGGGCCAATACAGACTCCTTGGGCCATTATTACAGACCTTGGACACATAACATGGCCATTATGAAAACACCCATTTATTAATTCTATGGTAAAAAAATTTGTTGATAAAATTTATTACAAAATAATGAAGAAAGGTTTATAAATATAAATAAGAAATAAAAATATGTTTACTATTCAATTGTTAAAAAAAGTCAAATTAATTTTTGATTAAAGTATTACTCTTCATTTCAATCACAAAATAATCTTAAGCAATTATCTTACAGTTTTCTAATTTTAACATAAATCAAAAATATACTGTTGTAAAAAAAATGGCTTCATATGACTTGATATATAATTGTAAACACAAATAATATCCCATTTAAATTTTCTAGTTTTCAAAATTTCAGTGAAAACAGTTTTAAGACTGTAAAACAACATTCTTTCAAAATCATGCATTGTCTTATCATGAGACAACTTTCAAAATTTCATTTATGGTATGTCCTTTCTACATAATGTTGTGTTTAATATTAAAGAAGAAAGACATTAGAAGACTAAATGCATGGACATTCTTTTTATATCTATATGCTTTCATTGCATACATTTTATTTGTCAAAAAAGAATGATACTTTTCACTAATAACAGATTAATCCATCGAAAAGGTGTTTAAGCAGAACTGGTAATTATTAGAGTCATAATAAGACCATAATTACCTTTTATTCCTGAGGCACATGTTAACTGAACTAGTTTATTATCAACAATAAACTTTTGACAGGATGTTTGAGATTATTTGATACATTTTAAGTTGGCCATAGACAGATGTAATGGTTTCCATCCGGATTATCATATCAAACAGATTGCAGTGAATACAATGCCTTGACAAAACGTTCAGCAGATTTATGTTCACTGTGTAAAAGTATATTATTTATGAAAAAAAACCATTGTATTTCAACAAGAAAGTACGGCCATGTCTTTGTGAAGATTAACCCATATATAAAAATAGACAGAGGATGTGAACGAGTGGTCTAAGCCGCTGGACATCAGGCTAAGTAAATGGTGTTGCAGTGTAACAATGATAAGAGTTCAATCCCATCCTGCGAGTACATACAATTTGACAGCTTACAAATCTAATTATAACACTGCTGGGTTAAAATGTCAGACGAATATGTTCTATACTTTGACTAAATTATCAACAAAGCAAAGGGAACAACTAGTTGTATACTAATATTTTATTAAACTGAACATCACACTAGATAGCTAAAACTGATTTTACACCATTAATTATGTCCATCAAAATAACTAACGGCTTTGATAAAGAGGAATTATTGTAGTATAAAATACTTTGATATTGTGTGCAATAAATCAACAACATCGAAAATCAACAGATATATTTGATATTTTAATGATATTTTCTATACTTAAGCTAGAAAAGTCATAAATCAACATTAACCAACAACGTCTATAATTCTACTCTTAGTAAATGGAAACGGATGACGCGGACAGTAATGTCCACAAATGGTAAGATCGTGATAAATAGCAAATGTTCAATGTGGACGTCAACATGTAAACTCTATGATGATTGGGATAATAAAGACAATTATATTCTAGTGATTTTTCAGTTATAATCGTTTTTCTTAACACTTATATTTCATTTTACATATTTAGTAAATCGAAACTGGGGTACATGGCAAGATTGAAATTAATGTTCATTGACATGTAGTATTGGATCAAAGTCACGATATCAAGAATGTAACAACCCAGAGCCTCCACATGTGGACTCCGAATGTCAAGGACATGACACAGACATTAAATCGTGTTATATAAAATTGAGTCCAATTGTGTGCAATAAATCAACCACATAAAATATCAACAGATATATGTGATATTTTATTGAAATCTACTTATTTTAAGCTAAAATGTCAATAAACAACTTTAATTAGCAACGCCTATCATTTTTCTTTTAGTAAATGGAAACTGGGGTTCATGGGGAGACTGGACTCAGTGTACAAAGACGTGTGGTGGAGGAACAAGGACACGACATAGAGCATGTGATAATCCTTCACCTGTAAATGGCGGTTCTTCTTGCTTAGGATTGGAAAATGAAATTGGTTTATGCTCTACAACCATCCCATGCCCAGGTATGTGCTACAGTTATAGATGTAAGTGTATGCATGTATTCATTATTCTAACGTAGTCGACGCTAATTATGTATATAATGTAGACTCGACGTTCATCTTACAGAATAATAAAATATATGCAAGAGAGTTTTCAAATTGTGAGTCTTTTTCAAGGCAATAACAAATACATGTGTAATATCTTTGTCCTTTGCACCCAGTGGTTTATATAGTCTGATTTAGACAGATAGTGTGAAATGAAAGACATGTTTAAATATGCAAATATCAGGTAACGTTTATTTTGTGTGTACAACTTATGTAGCAACATTAATATCAAACTATATGCTGTCCATATTTTATGGTTCTATACGTTCGATATGGATAATCACAGTGTCGACAAAAGTGCGGATGACGCGGACAGTAATGTCCACAAATGGTAAGATAGTGATAAATAGCAAATGTTCAATGTGGACGTCAACTTGTAAACTCTGTGATGATTGGGGTAATAAAGACAATTATATTCTAGTGATTTTTCAGTTATAATCGTTTTTCTTAACACTTATATTTCATTTTACATATTTAGTAAATGGAAACTGGGGTACATGGCAAGATTGAAATTAATGTTCATTGACATGTGGTATTGGATCAAAGTCACGATATCAAGAATGTAACAACACAGAGCCTCCACATGTGGAGTCCGAATGTCAAGGACATGACACAGACATTAAATCGTGTTTTATAAAATTGAGTCCAATTGTGTGCAATAAATCAACCACATAAAATATCAACAGATATATGTGATATTTTATTGAAATCTACTTATTTTAAGCTAGAATGTCAATAAAAAACTTTAATTAGCAACGCCTATCATTTTTCTTTTAGTAAATGGAAACTGGGGTTCATGGGGAGACTGGACTCAGTGTACAAAGACGTGTGGTGGAGGAACAAGGACACGACATAGAGCCTGTGATAATCCGTCACCAGCAAATGGCGGTTCTCCTTGCCAAGAATTGGACAATGAAATTGGTTCATGCTCTACAACCATCCCATGCCCAGGTATGTGTTACAGTTATACATGTAAGTGTATGCATGTACTCATTATTCTAACGTAGTCGATACAACTTATGTATATAATGTAGACTCGACGTTCATCCTACAGAATAATAAAATATGTGCAAGAGAGTTTTCAAATTGTGAGTTTTTTCAAGGTAATAACAAATACATGTGTAATATCTTTGAGCTTTGCACCCGGTGGTTTATATAGTCGGATATAGACAGATAATGTGAAATGAAAGACATGGTTAAAATATACAAATATCAGGTTACGTTTATTTTGTGTGTACAACTTATGTAGCAACATCAATATCATACTATATGCCGTCCATATTTTATGGTTCTAGACGTTCGATATGGATAATCACAGTGTCGACAAAAGTATGGATGATTTTCTTTGGTTAGGAAATATACGCGGAGAGAAATGTCCACAAATGGTAAAATCGTGATAAATAGCAAATGTTCAATGTGGACGTCAACTTGTAAACTCTATGATGATTGGGATAATAAAGACAATTATATTCTAGTGATTTTTCAGTTATAATCGTTTTTCTTAACACTTATATTTCATTTTACATTTTACATATTTAGTAAATGGAAACTGGGGTACATGGCAAGATTGGAATTCATGTTCATTGACATGTGGTATTGGATCAAAGTCACGATATCAAGAATGTAACAACACAGAGCCTCCACATGTGGACTCCGAATGTCAAGGACATGACACAGACATTGAATCGTGTTTTATAAAATTGAGTCCAATTGTGTGCAATAAATCAACCACATAAAATATCAACAGATATATGTGATATTTTATTGAAATCTACTTATTTTAAGCTAGAATGTCAATAAGCAACTTTAATGAGCAACGCCTATCATTTTTCTTTTAGTAAATGGAAACTGGAGTTCATGGGGAGACTGGACTCAGTGTACAAAGACGTGTGGTGGAGGAACAAGGACACGACATAGAGCCTGTGATAATCCGTCACCAGCAAATGGCGGTTCTCCTTGCCAAGGATTGGAAAATGAAATTGGTTCATGCTCTACAACCATCCCATGCCCAGGTATGTGTTACAGTTATACATGTAAGTGTATGCATGTACTCATTATTCTAACGTAGTCGATACAACTTATGTATATAATGTAGACTCGACGTTCATCCTACAGAATAATAAAATATGTGCAAGAGAGTTTTCAAATTGTGAGTTTTTTAAAGGCAATAACAAATACATGTGTAATATCTTTGAACTTTGCCCTCGGTGGTTTATATAGTCGGAAATAGACAGATAGTGTGAAATGAAAGACATGGTTAAAATATACAAATATCAGGTTACGTTTATTTTGTGTGTACAACTTATGTAGCAACATCAATATCATACTATATGCCGTCCATATTTTATGGTTCTATACGTTCGATATGGATAATCACAGTGTCGACAAAAGTGCGGATGATTTTCTTTGGTTAGGAAATATACGCGGAGAATAATGTCCACAAATGGTAAAATCGTGATAAATAGCAAATGTTCAATGTGGACGTCAACTTGTAAACTCTGTGATGATTGGGATAATAAAGACAATTATAGTCTAGTGATTTTTCAGTTGTAATCGTTTTTCTTAACACTTATATTTCATCTTACATATTTAGTAAATGGAAACTGGGGTACATGGCAAGATTGGAATTCATGTTCATTGACATGTGGTATTGGATCAAAGTCACGATATCAAGAATGTAACAACCCAGAGCCTGCAGATGGGGGCTCAGAATGTCAAGGAAATGACACAGAAATTGAATCCTGCTCTATAAGGTTGTGTCCAGGTAAATGTTACTATTGTTTAATTCAGTAAATATATAGTGTGTGTTTGTATTCCGTTCTACTAAGTTAAGTTTATATGACTTTGTACCTTGACCAGTAAACTGAAACTTACTTCTGAGAGTGAAACAATGTGAATAATTATATAATAATGTGGTATTGTCCAGGTAGGGGAGGGTAATATGTCTCTCAGACCTGGGTAATATTTGGCATATTACCTGGAAAAGACCAAATTGATATCATTATTATACTGAGTGTCTAATTGTCCAGGTAATATGCCAAAATATTACCCAGATAATATGCCAAAATACTACAGTACGAAATATCACTACAGAAACTTACACGAAGTATAATAATAATACATATAACTAGAAAGTGAAAATATATTTATTTTTTTAGTTTGTGTTTTAATTCATAATTAAAGCTTAAATGCAATTTACTTTACCTACTGCCAAAGTCTATATAAACAATGAAGTAATTAAACTACAGATATATTTTAATTCGCACATGCAGATTAACAGTCAAATTATGAGCATTATTCAAAAGTGATTTCCTGTATTTCTGCAGGACCGTTGTCCATACGACCAACTATATATAATACAAATCTTAATTTTGATATCTTAGAAAGAAAAGTCATTTCACTTTGCATTTTTGTCCTGGTAAATGAGTTATAATTGTTCTTGTCAACATCTAAACGGAAACAGATAATCATCCACCATATACATATTCACATGATCACTGAATGGACTGAATAGTTCATATCTGTCGAGCAAATATCGTAACAGGTGGACATTTATCCCGCTGATGGACACCCATTGCATGTGTAAATTAAAATCTGACTAACATACGATTGCAACAACATTGGCCGCACTACATAAAATTGCGATATTACATTTCATAATGAACCTCTTGTCTTACAGTAGCATCCGAGGAAGACAACAGTTCCACAACAATTGGTATTGGAGCTGGAATTGGATCAACAGCTGTGGTTGCAGGATTATTTATTATATTTATTTATATTCTGAAGCGATATAGACTTGGACAATCAGGTATAACTATGCATAGATCTAAATATATACAGTGGAACTTGTGCTATCCGAGTTTTCCGATATACTGTAATATCCGACACAAATATATGGTCCCAAAGTATTTCTGTTAACTAAAATAAAACCTGGGTATTCCGACATCCTGTACAATCCGACGCATTTATCTCGTTCCTTATGTGTGTCGGATTGGACAGGTTCCACTGTACATGAGTAAATTGAAGAAACAAGGAAGATTTAAAACCACTAATTATTGTTTTCCAGCTTTTCACCTAAATTTGTGCTTTTTGAGTCTACCTGACCATTCTGTCTGAAGTTTAACCTTTCCAACAACATATAGTTTCATAAAAGTAGTTTCAGAAAAGTATATGACGCATCTACGTTATGTCAGACTATCATGGGATGTTTACATCTTCCAGTGATATGTCATGTTCTGGCATATGAACTACTCTAAAATTAGTAATGTCATTCCCAGAAATTTAGTATCTATAGGTCATGCATCAAGACCACTATAAAAGATAAAACTACGACTGAATCCAACCAAATTTGGGCTGAAAATAATCTTCATGCAATAAATCTATTGACCTTCAATTACCAAGTTTATTTATTGATGTCATTTCATTTTTTTTTTTCAAAATACAACAAAACGACTCCTTTTGTATTATTCTAAGACGTGATTGGTCAGTTAGAATTAATATACCATAAAGTAGAAAGTATTACCATATGAAAGCTTTAACCTTTAAGTCGATGTACATGTAATGTCACATTGTATAAGATTATCGCTTCTTAACTCTATATTGCTTAAGCGTTCATTTGAACACACGACTCTACTCCATATTTAATTATTATGTCAACCAACTATATCTGTATCCATTAAAGATCAACATTTATTACATAAACTTTCCATATGTTTGTGTAGCGTCATGCACATTGCAGAACATACAGAAATGATTTTGAGATATTAGTGCATGTTGTTCATAGGGCAAAAAATATGCATGTGGAAATCTGATAACAAAAAACAAAAACAAAACATAAACGAAAAAAAGGGAAAAAAAAGCAAACAAACAAAAAACAAATAAAAAAGAAAAAAACAAGAAAAAAGAAAAACAAATCAAAAACATAACAACAACAAGTATATGAGAAACCATTAGGTAATGCGTCAAACATCAAAAACTACATACAGACCAACGTTGAGCTAAGGTTCTCGGACAACAAGGGTAGGAAACATCTGTCACACTAATGCCATCTCGGTAAGGTCATATTTCCTAATTGCATATAAGTAAACAAGTTATTAAGTCTTTAGTTCATGTTGAAAATAAAGTCAACAAATAGTTGAACAACTTCAGTGCGTATTTTAACAGCAAATGATTATCTCTGAAAATGTGGAAGAAAACAGACAACTAATGACAACGGAATTATTGCTGATTTACAAACAGACTCGAAGACCATGATAACGATGTGTTGACCGACTTATTAACTTTTTAAAGAAGATTGAGTGACTGAGTGATTGTTGTTTGTCACTAAATGAGCAAATGGTTCAGTTATAGCATGGCGATAACAAGTTTTGATGAGATGGAAATTATGTCCGCTTTGTAGACCAACACGCTAAGCTAGATTTTCATAGTGATAGCTCACTGAAACAACAGTCCGCGGGAGGACATGTCGTTCCATTCGGACACATTATTCTGATTTTTTTTATTTCCTTAGTGGTGCTTAACGCCACTTTCAACAATATTTCAGTTACATCGTGGCGGTCAGTTTTATTGGTTGAGGAAACCAGACGACACGGTGGAAAACCACAGACATGTCGCAAGTCACTGACAAAATATCAGTGGTGATTGCATAGGTAGTTGTAAATCCAACAACATTACGATCACGGCCACGAATTCCCCAAATCTTTGATCTTTCACCTTAAATATGCCTAGGAGAGCAGCATTACATACCAATTTTATAGTTCTTGGGTTGACCAGAACGGGGTTTGAGGTCACGATCTATCGCATTCAGCGAGCACGCTAACCATGACCCCACCGATGTGGTTTTATGAAGAAGGGAGAATAGCTATAGCTATAGGTAGTAAGGGAAAAATACAAGTAGGAGTTTTTAAATTTGTAAATAATAGCAGTAATTCGACGATTTAAAGGTGAATTTACTTTATGAAACTGAATTTCTATTTATAGTTGAAAGTGCAATTTACGCTACAGCTAGAGACACCGGGTGAGTACTGAAAACATTCAAAAAATGAAATAAAAAACTACAAATTCAAAGATAAAGCAATTGTGTGTTTCTGTATCTTTTATGTAAATGTCGGCATTTTTCCCACATTTGGAAACCACTTGCATGCCCATATCATTTTATTAATAGAGGGTTGGTCCCATGGGTCTAATTTAAGTAGTCCTTTTTATTGAAATGCATATGCCAAGACAAGTTGGTAATCAGCGGCATGTGTGTATTTTTGATATTGTGTCCCCTTTGTCTACGATATTTCTATTGTATTTTGGAATTATTCTGATGTTGTATTTTTTTCTTCAGTTTCTAAGCGAAAAATAGCAATAGTGGTTTAACAATGAACAATTGTTACCGTTATGTGATACTTAGTAACTTCTATTCACAAAGCATTCGTGGGTGTTAATGAGGTAGGGAAACATATTACATACGTATATTAATTATAGAGTATAGAAACAGCTTATATATATTTCATGATAATAATAGGATATTTAATGTCATAGCATATGATGATGATGAAAGTGTTTTCTTTAGTTCAGTGGTAGTCTTTCCGATACGATTTATAAACTGCTAAACATAGATACATTTAGTTATCTTGACGTGACTTTGGGTTTAACTTTCCATTCGAGATTCTCGGCAAGAAGAACAAAAAATATAGTTTTTGTTTTTGTAGGTATTGAGTTAAAATCAGAACGAATAACCATTGAGTAACTTGTTTCTAATAAGTAACAGTTATGACATTGCAGTAATAAATTGAATATGTGTCTTGTCTTGTAGATCATCCAACTCAGATTTACATATATATACTGGATTACAACATAATACAGGTCTGTAGAATGCTTGTGGTAAAATGGAACTTTCTGAAGTACATATATGTTTACTTATTTATTAAAAGAATAACCTACGCTGTTCATCGCACAAAAACACATAAAAATAGTAAAGCGATAATTTACCTTTACAAACATTTACCATCTTCATTATCTGAAACTGTTTTGAAATATGCTTAGTTATTGACTTAGAATACTGTTAGGATGTGTGGGTGATTAGATGTTTGGTGACTATAGAGAAATAGCCAGTTATCAACTATATGATGGCGAGACAATGTTACCTATTGATAAGATGTTAAGCTTTGATATTGATATTACTCACACACAGAAGCAAGCTATAGTTCCACGGAGATATCATCCCGACATATAACAAACCAATTATATGTCTTAACTTACACCTTCCTGTCGCGATCTTGTTTGAATTGCAACTAATGTCAATATTATTGTCTTGGTGTTTAGCTGGCTGGGAATTTAACCAACGACCTTCCATACACTTAACAATATGACATTACATTTTGTTGTTTTTTTTTAATTTATTTATTCGCTTTTCTCGAAAATTGATATGCAATACATGCAAAAATCACTCATCGTATTATGACTTTGTCAGTAGGAAAATTGTTGTTTCTATCATCGACACCTAATCCGTTATCTTATGTTAAAGAGTTTAAGCATAATTATTTTGTATTTTTTTTCTTTTAAGCAATTACACGCTTCGAAGATATATAATATCAATTCCATTGTAATACTAATGGAGCATTTTAAGTTTTCCCTGTAATCTGTTTTGTTTTGTTTTGTTTTTTGTTTTTTGTTTTGTTTTTTGTTTTTTGTTTTTGTTTTTGTTTTTGTTTTTTGTTTTTGTTTTTTTGTTTTTTGTTTTTTATTTTATATACTATATGCATACATTTTTGTATTTATGTTTCCTCGCATCAACGTAAAGTTTCCCCAATACTTCAATAAATGATTTTGTTGTCTCTCAATTAAAATCCCTTCCTGTAACCAACAAGACATGTAAAACATATTTGTTGCCGCTTTCGTTGCTTATTGGTGTTAGCGTTGACTTAATGCAAGATAACACTTTCCAGATCGTCTTTAGTTGAGTTTTAACTCATTGCCGCCGCCATGATGTTGTATGTATATTGTAATTACGCAATGTTTGTGAGAGATAAAATGCGTTCATTCAGAGGCTTGCTGTGAGTTGTTTATCAGTAAATGAATTCGTCAGACTTCGTCAATTTACGAGATTATTAACTATTTTGTTGCTCTTAGAATCAAAATATTCAACTTCAGGTCGTGATTGTATGGTTGTTGGATTTACAATTACATGTGCAAGCAGTGCATATCGTCAACAAATTGTGAGTTCGAATCCTGCTCATGTCGAGATGTTCCTCCGTTGATAAAACTTGCCGCCACAATATTGTGACGGAACAGAAGTTCCTCTATAATATTTATTCCTAAGAAAATGTATTATGTAATAAAAGTTCCAAAAGGAATTTATTTTATGTAATACATGTTCCACTGACATAATAAAAATACTTTAATAATATATTATATTGTATAGACATATAACTTGAGTTTTATTTCTTGTAGTTACAATTAAGTATTGTATAATTTTATTTTGGTAGGTACAAGTATTATATAATATTTATTCTGCCAGGTGCAAGTATTATAAATATAATATTTATTCTGTTATCTGATAAATTTAAGTTTTTGAATATATTGTTAAAACATTTCTATGATATGTATATAAAATCAATGAAGCATAACTAATCACCTGATATTTAAGAACTTTTATTATATCACTTACCTATAATCTTTGTACCTCTCAAAGGTGGAACAAATGTCATACAGGTGGAATAAATATTCCATAAGACTTGTTCCATGGAACGCATATTATTCAATTATTTTTTTCCTTTTCGAACAAATATTATTAGAACAAATATACGGTTACAGTATAACTGAAATGTTGTTGAAAGTGCCATTAAGCAGAATAACCCTAACCCTGACCCAAATTATGTCCTATAATGTGGATCTTAATAAAATTAGCCAATAGTTTTTTTCTTCTTTATGTACGTTATATTAATAAACCTTAACAACACAGGCTACCATCAGAACAAAAATTATGCTGGCAGCAATACAATAAAAGTATTTTCTTAATATACTGTACATTTTAATTGCACTAAAGATAGTTGAAAATACTGATTCTTCTATATTGTAGAATCACCGACGATCAGACAAAAAGAAGTCACTTACGTAAACATGGTTATCTGATGAAATCATACAGACGATTAACTTTAAAATGAAAACTATGTTTGTCATCTAACCGAAGACTACATTAGAGTGATGTTGACTTGTCGCTATTGAGAAGAGTGAATAATGAGTAGAGGCTACAAGAGCTAGAACGATTCATCTCTTCTTACATACATTGTAATATATACTCTTATTGTGTTCTTTATAAGCATATGTAATATGGAGAGGACATTTCTATCTTGTAAAACCGGTACAAAATGTTTTGGCTGTTTTATGATAATACAATATGCTTTAATTAAATTATATGTAATACTGTTGAGTAATGAGAAGTCACTATCTCTATAGTGAATTCTTTTGATTTTATATGATCTTAACATATGATTTACATTTTGCAATTTGACACAATAACATTAGTGCAAAAAAATTGATATAATTGGTTCAAATAGTATTTGAATGGTATGATATATATTACAACCAACAACGTGTGAATTTTTTTTTTTGCACGAACACAGTATAATATTATATTATTGCATATCAGTATAAAAATCATACATTTAATTGGCTGAAATCTCTTCACGTGACCTTCTCTATTCCACGATATAGACTGAAATGCTGATCGACAGGTCGAAAAACGTGTATGGACTGGTACATTTTAACGGGTACTTATTTCAAACTGATACTACTGGTCAACAATTTTTTTTTTATCTTTATGGTTTTTGGATTGGTTATGCATTTGATTGGATCAAATTACACTCAGATTATAGTAGAAACTTTTAAATATGTGTGCCATGGTATAATTCAAATTTAAATTTACAATTTTCTTTTAATCATATTTGAAATAGTTATTGTTTTGTTAGTAATATGTGTTGTTTATAATAGTGTCAACTATCATTACCTTGTTCTTCAAATAAAATACTTAGATTTTAAAATATATCAGAATTTTTGAAAAAAATAGATTTTTCACAAAGGGAGAATACTCTATAAGTTTTTACACACGATAAATAAATAAATTGAAATTTACAATACTTATTTCGATCTCACTGATGTGTACACTTTTAATACCTTCAACGCAATATTTATTCAAGAATTTATCATTTTATTTTACTTTATTAACATGGGATTTTACCAAGTTTTTTTTTAATCTTTATGATTTTACCTAGTCGTTGCTCAAATATATTTTTGGAAATTAAATTTTTCGATAATAGTAATAGTAATTGATTTTGACCCCAGGTCAATAAACATTAGACAATCGTGAAATACAAAATGAAAACGTGTGCTCTTTTGTGGTCCTTATGATATTTATTTGAGATCATACTTCATGCATATGTGTGATTTTATTGATTCCTTAGTCAATTTAAATATGCACACTTAAACATACACACAACAACAAGGTTAAGGAGATATATACTGTTCTAGCTGTTCTGTTTATTTAAAAGCTTCCATCTGTCTATATTCTCTGCAAAACAAAAGTTAATGTCAACCATCTCACTAATCACTCGGCACTCCTATGGTTCAGATTAAATCTAATTCAAACTGATGAAAACGACGTTTTCATTGTTATCAGTTTAGGAGTTAACATTTAGTTATACAATTAGTCATATAGAAATCTTTGTGAACAAAAGAAAATTTGATTTGAAATGCATTTAATATGTAAAGTGTTTTTATTTTTGTTTCCATAGCAACCATTCACATAATATGTGAAAAAGATAATATCAGTAAATACATATTTGTCTACGCAGGATAGCTCTGTTTGAGGGCAAAATTATAATCAACACACATTGAATGAAAATTGTCATTNAGAAGTGTGTATTATATCCGCTTTTTTTCAGGAATAAAGTCCGAAAAATGAATAAAGAAAGTCTGATCGGCAAACAAAAGTACAAGTTATGTAAAAGCCGTAACAGAACAAGACTTCTCCGGCATCCGATTTGCGTATTATACGATGGTGTCAAGATGGCGTCCAGAGTAGGCGGGATTAAGCTGTAATCAGATATTTGTTGTAATAAATAGAAGGATATTAACAATTTTGCATAAATAATAATGTAGAGTGATAGAAAAATATTTGAGGAAACGAATCATACACAATTGGCTACGCACACTTTGCGTCCGATCGCCAGAAACCCCTGGAAAGGTGCGACTCAATCGAGGTCGCAAATTCCGCAAGTTTTTGCATAGGGGAAATCCGTAGCCCTATGGTCCACCAAAAAAAAAACAAAAAAAAAAAGGACCATAAAGGGCTACGGTTCCGCAGCTATCATATGGTTCAGATTAAATCTAATTCAAACTGATGAAAACGACGTTTTCATTGTTATCAGTTTAGGAGTTAACATTTAGTTATACAATTAGTCATATAGAAATCTTTGTGACCAAAAGAAAATTTGATTTGAAATGCATTTAATATGTAAAGTGTTTTTATTTTTGTTTCCATAGCAACCATTCACATAATATGTGAAAAAGATAATATCAGTAAATACATGTTTGTCTACGAAGGATAGCTCTGTTTGAGGGCAAATTATAATCAACACACATTGAATGAAAATTGTCATTTATTCATTAAATGACGTAAGCACAAAATTCATATATTGGAAGAAAATTGTCATTGATACATTAAATGACAGTCAAAAGAAAATACCACAAGATCATACACAAATTTTGTATTACAAAAATTGCCCCTCAAAGATATTTTAGAGAAGTAAAAATATTTTGTAAAAATGTAGTTGTATATTATTTGATAAAAAACCAAAAGTATGGGACAAAAACACATTTTTCTAAAATTCTAAAAGATGCAACAAACGATTACTTTTGATATGTTTTAGACAAGTGTCAGTTGAACGGATACAAACAAGCATCATTCACATACCACCCTGTTCACAGAAGATAATAGATAATGAAAATCCTATTTTTTTGCGTTTTTTCTTAAATGCGAAATGAGGCTGTTCGGTTGCCACAGTAATTGGAAAACTTGTACTTTCTGTTCATATACTCTAAATTTAGAAAAAATTTCAACCTCACTAATATGTAATTATATTATGAACTTTTTAAAATATTTTTTGAGAAATCTGTGTGGCAAAAGTGAAAATTTAGTGATTTTAAGACTGATGTAAAACGGATTCTATGATGTAACCATAGCAACCAAAGTCAATACCTGTGGGTTTTTTTCATCATTTTTATGAGTTTTCTCATCAAAATGCAACACATAAACCATATAGACTCCAATTTTACAACTATCAATATATCACCCACTGCATGATCCATAGATGGAGCCATACTTAAAAGCTTTTATGAAATTTATTGACATACTGCAATAGAAAATCTAAGTGATCCGATTGGTTATTTACTCGATTTTACTGATCCATATTATACGGCTCTAGCCGATAATATGAAAGCACGTGCCAAGAAAGATAACTCATTTTGAAATCATACGTAATCAATATGGCGACCCCCAGATTCGCCTGTCAATCTGAAGCCGATATTGAGGCAATTCTAAATCACTTGTTATTTTTCTGTTAAAATTGTTAAGTTGTTTATTAATTATGTGGAAGAATTAATTTCTTCTTTAAAGCAAAGTCATATCTGGGGTTAAATGTTCATGAGACAATACATGTATAGTAGTCATGTTCTTTATTTAGGCTTTACACAGGTAATATGGACCCATGGTATTGCAGTATTACAAATTCGTTAAATAGGCTTTAGACAAGTAATACGGGTTCATATAACCTATCTGTGTTGTATATTTTCTGAGCCGAAGGCGAGGGAAATATAAAACACAGACAGATTATATGAGCCCGTATTAGCTGTCTAAAGCCTATATAACTAATAATGCTAACCATCTCACTAATCACTAGGCACTCCTATCGGTCAGATTAAATTTTATTCATGCAAACCGATAAAAACGGCAAAAAAATGTGTAAATGATGCATATATTTATTGATAAGATGAAGAACAGATAAAAAGATCCATTGAGAGTGAACTGAAATAGTTGTATCTTCCAATAGGAAAGGTTTACCTGAAGAAGAAAAATTGTTCACGTGCTAGCTATATTGAGTAGAGACGTAGATGTTACATCTTTTTGTCTTAGCTTACATGGACAATTTTCTGATATCAATGCCACATGTTTGAATGATGTAAGGTATCTTATTTTAATGGATGACACTTTGATACCAATATCACAAGTTGGAGAGATGTAAGGTAGTCCATTTTCACGATTAACCATATTCCATACCAATATCACATTCTGGTGAGATCTAAGTTAGCTTATGTTGATGGTACCTGTATGAAACACTGGGGGTGGGATTGTTGTAGGGTAGTTTATTTTCATGTATAACGCTTTGATATATCATAAAATGAAAAGATGCAAGGTAGCATATTTACATGGAAAATATTATGACACCTATACCATGTAGTGAACGACTAACATGTAGCATATTGTCATTGATGACCCTTTTATACCAATATCACAAACTAGGGAGACATAATGCAGCTTATTTTCATAGAGAATTCTCCAATAAAGAGATTGAAGGGAAATCATGATATATATCTATGGCATGTAATGCAGGAATGCCAGGTATCTAATTTTCATGAATATTACTTTTATACCAATATCCCACACATGAGTAATGCAAGATAGCTTATTCATATAATGAACAAATATACACTCCGACAACAGTTAAGCACCACCCTATATTGTTATCGATATATTTTTTTACATCAATACTGTTAAAACAATAAAAGGCCGTTGGCCACTGGTCCCCCGACGCCAAGGTTATATCGTAAGATTAAATTTTGAAACTACTGTAAACTAGAGGTTCAGGTGAGCTTGTATCACTCACCTGACGTAAATAATTCTGAAAGGGGACCACCCAAGGACCATTTTGAAGTAATAAAAAAGGGGAGTAACTCTGGATAGATTTGTTGAAAAATCATCATTATCGAACTTGACCTAGATATTCACGAGTTACACTTACATACCAAACCTAGTTTCAATCTGACTTTTTGTTCACAAGTTATAATTTGGAAACCAAAAAATTCCCAATTTTGAAGAATAAAAAGGGATGTAACTCTGGTAAGATTTGTCGAAAAATGATCGCTATCAAAATTGACCTAGATATTCATGAGATACACTTAC
>MJUT01002603.1:17423-28920 GCA_002080005.1 Gigantidas platifrons
ACCTAGCTTCAATCTGACTTTTCATTCACAAGTTATCATCTGGAAACCAATTCGGGACACACGGACGAAGTATAAAAAGGGATGTAACTCTGGTAAGATTTGTCGAAAAATGATCGCTATCGAACTTGACCTAGATATTAATGAGATACACTTACCTACCAAGTCTAGTTTCAATCTGACTATTTGTTCCCAAGTTATCATCTGGAAACCAAATATTTAGCAATTTTGAGGTATAAAAAGGGGCATAACTCTAGTAAAAATAGTCGAAAAATTGTCATTATCGAACTTGACCTAGATATTCATAAGATACACTTACATACCAAACCGATCTTCAATCTGACTTTTCATTCACAAGTTATCATCTGGAAACCAAAAAGCACACGGACGGACGATACCCATTTCTATAGTCCCCTTCGACGAAGCATCGGGGGACAATTAAATAGATATCACCATTTTTCCTACACTTCTAAAAAGACTACACCAAGGGCTCTAAAATTACCAATCTACGAAGTATTTATCATCCTGAAAGACACGACTATGACGTGGCAAATATGGGGTTCAAGACAGGCGCTGGAAAAACGTAAAACCAGTTTGCCTTTGATGGAAGTTTTTAACATTGCATTAAAATGCAGAGTCTTCAGATTTTAAGACCTTTTAAATGCATATATTGTGCGTATGTGTAAGGCATAAGTCCCATACATGCTCTATAGGGTTCATATCTGGCGACATCGCATGCAATGAAATTGTCTGAACAGCCTCTTGCTGTAAAAAATGTTGTACAACTCGGGCTCTGTGTGGCCTAGCGTTGTCGTCCATGAACATTGGCCTGTCGGCCAACGCATGAATGTCGAAATGGGGGAATACGCGTGGGGCGAGCACATTGTCACGGTATTTTTGGCCTGTCAGATTACCATCAAGAACGTACCAACTTACAGTCAAAGGAAAAACGACCAGACAGTTACACCACACCCCCAAAAGTAGTTGTGCCCAAAATGTGGTTGTCCTGAAATGAAGTGTTTCGTTGGCGCCAAACCCTTGCACGACCGTCGATAGGGCGTAACAAAAAACGACTTTCATCAGACCAGTGGACCCGTTTCCATGTGCGAATAGTCCCCCCCAAATGATCATGTGACCAGTCAAATCGAGCATGGCGATGACGTCATGTCAACTGTGGACTTGTTATGGGTCGTCGCGCTCGCATTCCCTGATGGTGGAGGTGTCCGATTACAGTGCGTGTGTTAATGTGGCCTCCAAACGCTAAGTTACCACGAAGTGCATCAGCTGTACTGAACGGCCGTTGCCGCGCCCGTCTGGATATGAGCCGATCCTCTCTCGGCGTCGTTTTGCGAGGTCTACCTGCACGTGGACGGTCAGTAACATTCCCGTTTGACGAAAACGCTGCATCAGTCGTACAATGATGGAATGGTTAACCCTGAAGTTGCCAACCCTTCTATGGCTAAAACCACCGTAATGCATGCCAACAGCTTGCCACCTTTCTGGTATGGTTAATTTTCGTCGCAGGACACCAAACCAATAGAAAATGAAACTTAAAACTCTACACACAAAAAATCAGCTTTTGTTCGCAAACACAAATGTTGCAAAGTACACATGACACTTTACACACCCTGTCATATACACATAAATAAAAATCGATCAATAACTTGTTTCACAGGTAAGTAAGTATGTGTGTACAGGTAACGAAAACAGCAAACCGATTTGAAATAAGTTCATTATTAGAAAAGATATTATTGAAACAAATCAGGTGGTGCTTAACCTTTGTCGGACTGTATATATAAGGTAGCTTAACCTTATGATTAATATATCATACAATGACCAGATCCAATGTAGCTTATTTTCATGAATAACATTTCGCTACCTTAATCACACATTGGCATCATTTGGAGTAGCTTATTTTTCACATTTTGATACCTATGTGAAACACTGGTAACTCTAAGTTAGCTTATTTTCACTTACAACATTTTGATACGCAGATCTCACTTTGGCGAGACGCAAGGTAGCTTATTGTCATGTGAAACATTCTAAGACTTGTAAATAAAACAATGAAGAGACGTAGAGTAGCTTATTTCCATGGATACAAATATTATGCTGATACCATTCACTGGATATATGTAAAGTATCACATTTTCATGAACAAGTTTCTGAAACCTATACCATGCGTTTGAGAGGTATAGTGTAGTTTTTATGGATAACATTTCTAGACCTTAATCCAACACTAGTGATGACCACACACTAGAAAGATGATAGATTGTATTTTTACCTGTTATTTTGATAATTTTGGATACCTATTTTATACAACAATGAGGCGTAAGGTAGTTCCTTTTCGTGGATCATCTCAAATTCATATGCGTATTATTTTATTACAAAGATGCAAAGGGTGGGGGTGGGGGAGCATAAAGTCGATTGGATTTTAGTGCAACAAAAAGAAAATGTAGCAATTTGTGAATGAAAATAAAACTAAAAATGTCCGGAATGCATGACGGAAATCAGCTATTAATTTTTAATTCATATAACAATGTACTATGATGGTAATTTCATAGCACTGCTAGCCTAGCTACTGGGCTGATGATGATATCATAGAACTAATAGTTGATACACCAACAGTGACATTGATCCACTAGTTGTAGAACATTCAAACGTTGAATTATTGTGCGATATGCGGATATCAATGACTAGTGTCTCATCAGTGGGGATTTATGCCAAATGAATTGAAATCCAAAAAATATTGCATTATGAAGAGTAATAAAACACCAATGAATACTTATTCCAAGATTGTAGATAGAATTGAATAAAGTTAATAAAAAATATCCTCTCCTGAAGCCTAGGAAGATGTTTGTTTTCTAATGTTAGTGAATGGGTGACTGCTGTTTAACATCAAATGACTTTCATTCCAGCTATATCATGATATCGTAAGAAGAACAAATTACTTTTTCATGAGATGACGTTGTCCGCTTTGCACGAGTATAACAAAGCTGGATTTTATATAGTGCTAACTCATAAGACCTACAATGCACGTACACACGTGTCGCTCCACAGGGTGCATTATTCCGACTCCGAGCAAAGCAGTTTTTGCATTTATTCATTATCGCTATTTGCTTATATATATTTTAGAGTATTTGTATTATGTAATTATCAATCATGCAGATTTCAGCTTATCTGACAAAATAAATATACGGTAATAGAGCACCAACATAGTCCTTCTGAAGAGAAGATCATAGACTAAATATTTATATTATTAAATCAATTTCTGTTAGGGTTAAGGTTAAGTGTTTAACGACCGACCTGTCGCAGGCCACTGACAAACTTTATCACATAATGTCGCACCGAGTACACCTCACCATTAGCGAGATCCGAAATCACAACGGTAGTGGTGATAGGTAGTTATATGCCCAACTACCATAGTTACGATCACGACCACAACGGCCCCTATTTGTATATTATTATGTAAAGAAATAGGTCAAAATGAAATCATTTTGATCATTAGTTTTTAAACAATCTAATTAAATATCAGTTAAATTTTAGTACAGTGATAGTGTTACGAATGTCTAATATCACAAAATAACAAATATAGACCAGCTTATCTGAAAACCATGGGCGCTGCTGTTAAGAGGTCACGTGCTGCGTCGGCGATAGTAGTCGTGAAAGATAACACACGTGCATCAATATTCTAAAGTAAACATTAGCTGTCTTTTATTTTCACATCGATTGTTTTGGAGTATTATTTCTTGTATTTATATTACTTGCAAGTGAAGTAAAATATAAAAAAAGGTGGTAGAAATTCGTGTGCCGTCAACGGTTGTTCTAATAATCGCCGTAAATTAAATGAATGGAAACAAACTTTTCTGAATTACATAAACAATTAACATGAAGATTGTTCTTGTATGATTCCATATAGACTACATACGATGCCCTCTATTAGAGGAGTTTAAAGGACCTTAAAGCAGTCAATACGATTACAGTGGGCAAGCGCTTTAAATAGAAAATCCCTCCCTAAGCAGGTATTTGTTTGCTCGAAACATGTTTTGGACGGAAAGCCGACAGAAAGAAACCCAATTCCACAACTTAAGCTGGGATATGACAAAAAAAACAATCCCTGGCCGGCGAAAATTTATGACACATGAACCCGAAAGTAAAAAACGAAAACTAATACAGGAAGAAAGCGGTGCGGGGATATACACATGTATTCCGGTGATCCTGTTTCTACATCTTCAGGACATAAAACGGAACACCTTCCAGAAGCTATCTGTGAGTATTAATGTTCTTGAACCGTCAAGTGTTAGCGCCGGGACACAATACAAATATTCATTTTTTTTTGGAAAAGATGACCACACATACGCGAAACCATGGACTGACAACCAGACTACGTTTACACAGACAAAAATACTTTGCATGGACGAAAAGGGTGTTCAAGTTATGATTGAAACCCGTACGATGTCGGCAAAAGGCAGTATAGTGACAGATTGCGACTCTTTGTTGAATACAGGGGTAACGAAAGAGGTAGTTTTTACTTTGGTTGAACTAATGAAAATAGAAAATACATTATCTTTCCAACTCGATGTCGCTGATCAGTTGCTTCTTGTGTTAATGAAACTAAAATTAAATTTACTGTTTAATGATTTAGCCCGTAGATTTGGAATTTCAAAAAGGTTAGCCAGTAGAATGTTTAATTCATGGATGCCAGTTCTTGCTGAAAAGCTTCAAGGCTTGGTAGTTTGGTTGCCGCGTGAAACTATACGAGCAGTCGAGCATACGAGTAGTCATCATTGCTGATGAGATGACAAGTAACACAACAGAGTAAATCCCTAAAAAAGGGGGTCGGTGTTGTGTGTGTTATAATTCTGATTTCACCCATATGTTTTTTTTAAATATGTCTATTGCATTGTCTTTTTATTAATTGTCAGTAATTTTAATATTATTAGAACAAAGTTGCAGTTTGTAAGATATGCTTTACAAAGATATTTCATGATTACATGTGTATTTAGATTTTGTAGGGAATAATATCCTGTCATGGTTATAAATAAAACATCGATTGTTGTTCTTGTTTGTGTATAAATATGTAGACCTGTAGACTTGTAGACCTCTGTGTTTAATGATTTTACTAAATAGATGTAATTTTACAAATATTATGTATGAAGTGTATAATCTTATTACATCTCCACTTAGAATAATTTATCATAAATATATAAAGACTATTTGGGGGGGGGGGGGTATTTGACGCCACTATTTATGTCAACGAACACACAATTTCAATATAAACAAACGCTTTTATATACTTCTGAGAGTATGTAATGCTTATTGTTACTGCGTGTTTTTCTACATTCACTACCTTAATGATCAGGACATGAATAAATAAGCAAACTGGTTATAATATATTCTAACGGCAAAAAATAATCGATTGAAGATACTAGTAGTTACTATATTGTGTCGGTCTAATGTACAAGTATTAATTGCACACATACATCTACTTCCGTGTTAAGGTTTGAGAAATGATTAAAATATTGAAATGTTGGGACTAATTTTATTATTGATTTTGAAAGTTTGTTCATCAAATGCTGGTAAGTGGTTACTTAGAAAGAAAAATATGTGTAACTTATTGAACTATATATATATAATGCTCCAATCAAAACTATTAACTGAAATAATGTTGAAAGTAGCGTTAACCACCATTGCACCCCCAGCCCCCTGCCCCCAAGTTAACAGTGAAGTGAACGATATAATAAGTAATCATTCAAATGTTTGTAGAGCACCCCTTTAATTATGAGGTTAATTCCTGTCACCGTGGATTCTTAAATTTATGCTCACTATGTACTCATCATAGTGTGTGTGTGTGTGTGTGTGTGCGTGTGTGCGTGTGTGCATGTGTGCGTGCGTGCGTGTGTGCGTGTTACGAGGTCTTCACCATTACATATAAATTATTAAGTTGACAATATATTACAAAAACATAGCATTATTTCGTTCAAGATTATTTAAGAAAAATGACATAATACTGCAAGATATATTGTGATTGATGTTGAGTCGCTGTCGTCAGATGAGTTAGAAGTACATAAACATTAGACAAATCTTTTAGTGTCTAGTATGTATCTATGAACAGCTGCAAAAAGTAAGCTGTTAACATCATATGCAAAATCTGAATTTCCATACAATATATTGTTAATGGATATATCTAACCTAAGTTCTTTAATATTGTTCAACATTACCTTTCTCTGATTTACAAACAGTTTACAGTGTAGGACGTAGTGTTCATTGTTTTCAACATAATTGTCACAGTTACAATAACAAGAATCGATCAGATTACATCTAAAAAACACCACCTTTTAAATTACTACAATTTTACCTTAAACGTGTATGTAGAATACTTACCAGACGTGAACCAAACAGAAACATTTAGGAGGTTTTACTGGATTGATGTAGTAAGTCTTTAATCTAGATTTTAATATGCAATTACTAGGTGGATCTCTGATATATTGGGGTACACTATTCCAGAGATGAATAGTGGCTGGAAAACATGAATTTTGTTAAAGGGTTAGACGACACCGGGGAATAGTGAAAGTGTTTGCATTTCGTATGTAATTGTTTGCCTGGTTGACAGTCCACGGAAGCAAATCACTTAAATACTCGGGGGTATCACCCTTAGTAATATTATAAAAAAGTGGCAACTTTCTGATTTTGCGTCTGGTATTAAATTTCTCCCACCCGGTTTCTGCATATAAAGAAGACAAACTTGCATAAGCTGTCAGACCTGTGACAAATCTAGCAGCTTCAAGTTGAAGTTGCTCAAGTCTGCCGGTGTTATAGAGCCATTTTCCCCCCATAGACATTTGTCATTCTGGAAAAATGGCTATATAGTCATTGTTCCCCCTTACCTGGATAGGCGGAAAATGGCTATATAGTAGATTTCCCCCTTTCCCCCTCCCCCTTGCCAAATAGGGGGGGGGGGATGGCTATGTAGTAGTTTTCCCCCCAAATATATATCTCATTTATTATAAATAAGTTATAATTTAATTTTAATGTATTAAAATACTCAACAAAACAGTGAAAAAAATATATACATCTCTAATTCTTAAGTCCTCGAAAAGAAAACACAGATATATTATGTTGGGATATCAAAACGCAGAAATCAATTCCAAGAGGTACATTAATGTTAAAAAATCATGTAACAGATTATCAGGGACCCGCCACATAGTGGCGAACGCCCTATACTGATCGTTCTGTTCGTCCGTCCGAAGCACATTCGTGTACGCTTCATAACTTTATGACCAGTCATTTCTCTATTCTATAGCAGAGGGATGACACTTTCTATGATTGTTAACTACTATTAGAAGGTGTGTCGCATATCATATTCTTGTTTGTCCTCCAAAGGTTAAGGTCTCAAAATTTGCATGGGACCCCTATATTGGAACTACAGAAAATAATGTCCGCTGCAATTGTAGAGGGACGATATTTTGCATGATTGTTAACCACTGAGAGAAGGTCTTACTTAATTCATTTTTGTCCTTCAAAGGTCAATGTCTCAAACTTAGGGTTTTTCATGCGACGATACATTTGGTAACCCAACAAATTCTTTACATATTGACTTTATGTTGCAACGGAGGGTCCTTAGAGATAGTTTCCGTCTCCATGTCATCTAGTTATTATTATTATTATTATTATCTTATATTAGGGGTGATATTGGTCGAGGCTTGATATAGCATGTAGTATAAGTTTGATCATGTATAACTCTTCAAATAACACCCGAGTAGGGATCCGATATAGGTTAGGTGATACATGTCTTGCAAAGTCATGCATCATGCATAATAAAAATGTATGTAATTTACTGTAAGTATATAAATAATAATAATAATAATAGCTTTTCGTTTTGTTTTGTTTTGTTTGGTTTTTTGTTTGTTTGCTTAAAGTGCAAATAAATCGTAACTTATTTATGATAAATTAGAAATAACATTTAAGGGGGAAATCCCACTATATAGCCATTCTTCCCCCTACTTGTAAAGAGAAAAAATGCATTTTTGCGGGGGAAATTCTACTATATAGCCATTCACCCCCTAATAAGGAAGAGGAGAAAGATGGCTATATAACCATTTGTCCGGTGGGAAAGGGGAAAATGGCTCTACAACACCGGCATCGGCAACTGTACAACTGTCCCAAACTTCACAAGAATATTCAAGAAGTCGCCTAATGAAGGTCATGTAAATATTTTATAAAAAGTTTCTAGACACCTTAAATTTGATCTTACGCAGAACGGTTGTCTGTCTGGATGCTTTGACAACAACATTTGTTATATGTTTAGACCATTTTCCATCAGCACTGAGAGTAACACCAAGATGCGTTTGATCATCAACAGGTTTAGTTTTAATATTATCTGTAGAGAAGTATAAATCAACTGGAGAGGGCCTGTTTCTGAAGTACACTATATCTGGGGTTTTTTTCGGGATTTAGTTTGATTAGCCATTGTTTCGTCCAATGCGTAACATTATTTAAATCAGTGTTAACCATAGAACGCAAACTATTAATTTCAAGTGATCTTTCGCCAACGGACGTGTCATCAGCAAACAATCTACACAATCCAAGCATATCATCGGCAATGTCAATAACAAATACCAAAAAACAACAGAGGGCCAAGATTGACCCGTGGGCAACTCCAGCTTTTAAATTACCTTTCAATGAGATGGTGTCTTTGATAATAACTTGCTGTTCTCTGTTCGAGATGTAACTCTCCAACCATCGGAGAAGATTACCTTTAATGCCATACCGTTCTAATTTTAGCAGTAAGCCACTCAACCAAACGTAGCAAAAGGCATCACAAAAAATAAGCAGATCAATTCTTGATTATCAAGGGCTTGCATAATGTCGTGTGTAAGTTCGAATAGTTGGTGTGACGTTGAGTGACCAGGTATAATATCTGACTGGAATTTATAAATAAGGGCATTATCAACCAGAAAGTTGAATTTATATTTGCATACTACTTTTTCGAAAATTTTGCTCACAGTACAAAGCAGTGTAATATGTTTATAATTGTATACCAATGATTTATCTCCACTTTTAAATATGAGGATGACGTGGGTTAACTTCCTTACGTTCTTGATGATATTTGTTGAACAATAGACAAAGTGGGTGTGCATCCTCGTTCATTACTTCCTTAAGCATGCGATTGCTAATATGATCGGGACCTACAGCCTTATTCGTGTTAAGTAGTGATATTACATCAACTATCTCCTGATATTGGATATTGATGTCAGTAAGTGTATTTCGTCCTTTGTCATTCAAATCTGGTAATTCGGTATGTTCGTCTTGAAGGTCTTATATAGAACAGAAATAATCTTTCAAAATATTACATTTGTCAATGCTGTGAAATAAACTATGCCAGATGTCGTGTGGCTGTCGTAGGGGGTGGTAAGTGATCAGTTACGTTCACCTTTGATGAGCATTTTGATCGTCTTCCAGTATTGTTTATTTTTAACATGTTTTACATAAGATAGTGTTTCGTTTATACTTACATAAAATTCATTTTTTCTGATTTCTTTAATTTGCTTACCTTGTTGCGTTGGTCCTTATGCTTACGTTCATTAAATATGAATTTGCTTTGAATAAATTTCTTCCGTAAATGGTATATTACCCTCAATTCCCTTCTAATTTCAGAAGTCATTCAGATCTTATCGTTTTGTCGAATAGTGACAGTATTTGTTCCTATACATGAATGTACAATTTCCGTAATGTTAGTAATGATTTAATATCCAGGATGTATCAGCACTTAGAAGCATTTTGAATCACTATCTTTTTAATGTTAGAAAGAAGTCTTAATTACAATCTTGAGTGTATATTCTCTGAGGTAGAAGACTTAACACTATTAGTCATTTTAACAGATTAAGATAATGTTTTTTTTTATATATTTCAATGCTTTATCAGATTTCATATTATCATTAATATGAAACAAGAATCAAAAAGATAAGCTTTTACTATTTTAAAAATTGTATATGAATGCATCAATGTGTCATAATCTAAAAAAATAATGTAATGAGTCGGGATATTAGAGTGGAGATCATCAGAAGAATTGTTTATACCTATTGAAAATTTGACAGTTTCAGTACCTTTTAAGCTGTCTTACTTTTTTTTGGCAATATTGACCAAAAAAAACTAGTTCACATGTCAACTCAAAGAAAAAATACTTCATTTGTCAATTTTGATTTAATGACTTGCTATTTTGTTAAAGAATATTCAAACCATATGCAAGTATCTTATTATAAATACATAAATATGATCATGTAAAAGCAGGTCAATGCTGCTAAAAACTTGTTAATACTGCAAAAAGCTGGTTAATGCCGCACAAACCTGGTTAATGCTGCAAAAATGTGAAATCCTTTAAATCTTTGATATATTATTAAAAAGAATATGTACCATGCTTCTTTCTCTTCCTTCAGAGTTACTATTAGCAATTATAATTCTCTAGAAGTTGAGAGTTGTGTGTAAAAAACTTTACAGTTTAGTTTTTGATTCATATTTGTTGAAGCATTTTACCATCAACAACAACAGCAGATTGACAGATTTGATAATTAGTAATATTTTAAAGCATTCTAGTTTATATGTTGATTTTTTTTATTTACTTCGTTGTATAAACATACATGGAGATTTAACCAAATTTATAGATTTACTGAAGTTGAGACCACTTAAGGTATTAAATGTGGCTCATACCCAATTTACAGATGAAAATTGTTGTACTGTTCTGAATGTTGCATCTATTTTGTCAGAACTGTGGTTTAACAACTGTTCTTTTAACTGATAATTCAGTAAATTGTATATGTGATTTAAAATTTCTCATAACACTAATAATTGGATCAACCATAAATGGAATAAGTGTTGATGGACTTCTCAAAATGGTCATTCATTGTAACACACTGAACACTCTTGATATTTCGAATGGAATTACTCTTGATGGACAACAGTTTCAAAAACTAATCAAATCTAGAACAAGCCTTGAATTTCGCGATATATCTGTGTCTGAGGTTTCAGACTATGATCTTGTAAGTTGTATTTTATGCTTGAAGAAGCTGAACACATTGATTGTAATAGATTGTCATGTCAGTTTAAGCAGAAAAACTATAGTACAAAATCAAATTCCAGGTATGAACATTTATATTCTCCAACAGTTTTAAAATGGACTTTCCGACAGAAACTGAATAGATGTTTTCGCAATCAAATAAAAGTCCAAATAGACCACTTATAATTTGCAATGTATTGAATGAAAGTACTTCTTTAATATATGAGAACAACACAGTAAATCAAACAGATAGAGAATCATGGATTCTTACCCCATCTGAGAATACATCAGAAACACCCTATAATTTACGACATTCTCTAAGTACCCAATGTAGCAATACTGATAATGACATTAAACCAATATTAAAACGTGGGGTGGTGGGGGGGAGAACATTTATTGAGAAACTCTTCCAAGACATAGACAAAACGGTAGAAATCCTTAAAGAGCATG
>MJUT01002613.1:19668-35298 GCA_002080005.1 Gigantidas platifrons
AAAGAAAAGGGACATAAAAGACAAACAATCAAATGTGTAATCAGAAGACGTAAATAGAAGGAGAACAGACAGTACAATAGATAAAAGAAAAGGGACATAAATGACAAACAATCAAATGTGTAATCAGAAGACGTAAATAGAAGGAGAACAGACAGTACAATAGATAAAAGAAAAGGGACATAAAAGACAAACAATCAAATGTGTAATCAGAAGACGTAAATAGAAGGAGAACAGACAGTACAATAGATAAAAGAAAAGGGACATAAATGACAAACAATCATTTACAAAACATTACACAGAAAACTAAGATTGAACAACTCGAACCTCACTTAAAACCGCGGGTAAACTCAGGTGCTCCGAAATGGTGCACTGTTCCTGCTCCACTAATGACACCCAATTTACATGTATGGTACATTTAGAACTTCAGTAGCTACATCCGAAACATACAGCAGTGGCCATTAGATGTACACTAAATGTATATTGATGGACAATATTTTATTTATTTCTACAAGATTTTGAAAAAGTAGAAAAGCGAGCCTTTGTTGAGGGTTTCTTGCTTGTTTCGCAGAGATTGTAAATACATTTTAATGACAATATACGTATATTGTGTTTATACTGCAATGACAAAAAGTCCAACACAATCGCTAAAATATACCAGGAAGAGAGCAGAAACAATCATCGTTCGAATCGTTTATAAGATCGACTAACTGTCCTCTATCACATCCGTGCTTTATGCTGTCACCGTTTCTTTCCGTCCGGTCTACATGAATCGGGTACCAGAAAACCTTTTTAATTAGGTCCATGACTAAATAACACTGAAGGTAATGATATCCCTTAACTTGTACTAAAAATCACGATTGCAGTATGGTGAATCTGAGGTTCATTGATGTCATAGGTAGTCTTAAGCTCAAATATTGTGAATCTGAGGTTTATTGATGGCATAGGTAGTCTTAGGTTTGAATAGTTAAACCCCACCACAGTTTACTGGAGTGCCTGTACCAAGCCAGGAAAGTGACCAGTCATATATGTATTTGTTAGGGGGTATAAATTTTTCCTCTGTCTATAATATGTTTTTCTATTAGTATTTGAACTGTTCTTGCCGTGTGGTATTTTTTTTAATATTTTTTTCATTTTATTAGCTGGATTTAGATCGATGTCATTACCGATGGTTAAGCCAAGTAGTCATGGCCTGCATGGTCCCTGAAATGAAATTAATATATAAAACATTTCAGGACTTTACAGACATAACATTGTGAATCGTACATAGTTTGGAAAAACTGGCTTTTAATTTCTACACTATTTTTTTTAGTATACTAATGTCGTTGATTTTGGTCATTTTTGTTGTCCTGATATTTTTTTACAAGGAGTGTGTTAAAACATAAATTCATACTTTTCGAGTTTTAAAGTAAAAAGTCCACCCATTCTCATTTATTTTCATGATAATTACACCTTATATAAGAATCCTGGATTTTGATTGGTTAAAAGCCGGTGTATTTTTCATGCATTGTCATATTTAGGATTAATTTCGTTAATTTTTACCACTGCCTGGGTGTTTGCATGAGGATTTAACTTTTTTCCCTGTGTGCCGTGGTATTTGCGAAAACGTATTTCACTTTTTTACCCTCGCGTGCCTCAAACCGCCAAATTCATTCGGAATAAGTCTTCTTTACCTTTATACGTAAGGTAACGTGATTAATAAAAATTGGAAACCCGGAAGTGTTCTGATGTAAAAGTAAAACAGCAAAAAAAAAAATGTCAGACGATAACAGCATGGTGAAATACCCATAAAAAAAATAACAAAAATCAAAATTCCTCAAAAGGTTTATAACTATTCCTGAAAATGACAAACAAAAGGTATTATTTATATAGCCAGTGTTTTAATTAATATTCGGAGTAATCAAACAGATATATCATATTTGGAGGGGTATTTGCAAAAAATACCAGTCTTGAGATTTTTCGTCTCTCGATTGGTATTTTTCGCAAATACCCCTTCTAAACATGATACATCTGTTCAAAATAAATTTCGAACATAAATTCATGTCTGTACAACGATATATTCACCTATTCATATGACCGTAGGTGACCTTTTACTATGCGTGCGCGAAGTCTGTTGAGGAGAAATATCTGACGATGGGAAACCTGCACGCGGTCGTATGATAATTTTAACTGATTCTACTAGAAAAAGAAACACGAATTAAAATAACCCACCAACATGACCGTTGGATGAAATTGAAGGAGGCGTTTAGAGTGCAAATTCATGCTGCAGTGTAAATATCGGTGTCATTGCGCATGTTGTCCGGAAATTGGGACATGCATCAGTAATGATGCTGGGAGACACAAAACAAAAACAAAAACACACACAAAAAATAAAAATACGAAAATACACGTTTTTCTTGGTCGAATCTCGCCACACAACGTTTTATAATCATACTTAGAGGGTAAATATTAACATTCAACGCAAAAAAAATTAAGTTAAAAAAAAATACCAAACGCAATGACATTTTACCTTTAACATACAAAAATACGACAGATAAAAATACGTTACCTTGTTTATTTACAAGAATATCTTTTCTGACCTGGGCAATCTACGTTCGTCTAGACTTTGTCTGCTATATTTAACCTGACATCGATCAGCATGGATAATACTCCATGCGTCGACATAAACACCTCATACGTCAAAATACAAAACCTTATGCGCCGACATAAAAACATTATACGTCGACATAAATACATTATACGTCAACATAAATACCTTATACGTCGACATGCACACTTCATATGTCGACATGAACACATTATACATCGACATAAACACCTTAAAATTCGGGGAGTCGACATAAAAACCTTATTCGTGGACATAAAAACCTTATATATCGACGTAAGCACCTTATACGTGGACATAAAAACATGTTAGTCGACATAAACACCTTATACGTCGACATAAACGCCTTAAAATTCGACATAAACACCTTATACGTCGACATAAACGCCTTAAAATTCGACATAAACACCTTAATGCTCGATATAAAAACCTTAACCGTGGACATATTTAAGCCTTATACGTCGACATAAACACCTTAAAATTCGACAAAAAAAACCTTGTACGTCGAAATAAACATCTTATACGTGGACATGAAAACCTTCTACGTCGACATAAACACCTCATACATGGACATAAAAACCTTATACGTCGACATAAAAACCTTATACGTCGCCATACGCAACTTATACACCGACATTCCCATATCATGAATACGCTATATACTACGTCGAAATACAAAATTTCTACGTGTGCATACCCTATATCGTTCGGGATAAGTTTTTTAGCGAAAATAATGATACCCATGCATGTTAAAATTTCATACAAACCGTGGCCTACATTAATTATTTCTGAAATAAATAAATAAATAAATAAATAAATAAATAAATAAATGAACACACCTTGATGTTCTACCGTCACATACATTATCTCCCTTTAGACAAAGAGCAACACTAATGAAACCCAAATGAATCCCAATAGCTATCATGATTGTACTTGATGATACAGCCATAGTTTAATCAATATAATTGTTAGCATTATATCACAATAAGGAAATTAAAACTGAAACTCACATGACATGTATTACGAGGTCATGACCTATGACCCTTTCCCTGTAATAATGCAGTTAGATATTACAAAAGGAAAATATAAACAGTGATGCCGGTCAACAATAGCACCAATATCAACAAAAACTAACAATCACCTCTCATCCTAACTAACTGAACACAAACAAAAAGACCACCACAAATGACGTTGGAAATCCAGGTCCTCACTTTCGTCAACAATTCCACCAATATAAAAAAAAAAACGAACAATCACCTCTCATCTTAACACAAACCAAAACCATGATAAATGACGCTGGAAATCCAGGTCCCCACTTTCGTCATCAATATAAGCGAAAACTAACAATCACCTCTCATCTTAACACAAACCAAAACCATGACAAATGATGTTGGAAATCCAGGTCCCCACTTTCGTCATCAATATAAGCGAAAACGAACAATCACCTCTCATCTTAACACAAACCAAAACCATGACAAATGATGTTGGAAATCCAGGTACTGACTTTGGACAGACACAACAATAAATGGCAGGTTTAAACCGATTAATGGGATCCTAACCCTCCCCTTTTGATAATCGAATCTTTCACCCTATTCGTTCGATTGAGTATTGACCCTGAAGGGTGTAGTTTGCAATAACGTATATTTATTAGTATTATGCTACTAGTTTCACAAAGTTGGTTCCAGTCTCGCCATAATACACAAGTGTCATAGTTTAAGGTTGCCTATAATATTTCTCATATATTGTATTCTGGGGAATTCATTATCTTCATCAAATGCACACAAATTGACTTGTTTCAATAGTTATTCCACGCCGCGCGCACGAACATTACAGGTACATTACGAAAAGGGGTAGGGCACGCTAATCTTTATACAACCGAAAGCAGTTCTCATCTCCACAATAGATCAACTCCAGTTGTACAGATATGTATCCCCTAAATCTTCTCGATATTGGTTCGATTTTATTTTGGAAATTGACAGGAAAAAAAGAAAAATGAAAAGCCCAAGACTACAGACGACGGACACCAATTAGTACTTAAAGTTCAGCGATGCAGCCAATAGCCGCATTTATTTTACTTTGAAAAATACCATCACAACTGACAACCTAAATACTCATTCAATAATTTTATTCATTGTCAATATCAATCGTAACTACTCGGCCATTCTCGCTACACTTCCAATAACCTCGTAAGTGGGTAGTAGAAATTCTTCTTAAATTGTTTGCCGGAAAATAAGCCGCACAAAAATATAGTCCACGAATATCCGATATGGAAGACATACTAAGTACTAAATACTATTTATCCGCCACCTACTTACGAGGTTATATGGCCGAGTAGTTACGATTCTTTCTATACATCTAAATTCGTAATGCATGGAATTTCGTCATGTTTGCGTTTTTCACGCGTACGCTCCCGAACTTTTGGCAAACGCGCATACGCAGTATGTATTTTCCAGCAGACGTCTTTTTCCACTGTTGACAGTGGTTTGGGTCGAGATGGGTTTCAAACAAGTAAGTAGTTATTTATTATTGTTTGCCAATGCCAAATATTAGTGTTTTCACTATATAACCTTTTTCTCCTAGACTTTGAAGCATTTTTTACAACCAAACGCTTTCACATAGATTGGTTTGTTTACACTCCTACTCTAATCTGGAGATTCATCATTGATCACGTGACTTTAAAGTGAGGTAAATTTTAGGCCACTACTAATACGACGGTTCTCATGGCGGTTTTCCAAAACAGAGCGAAAAAATATTGTTGTTTTCATGGACGTACTGAATAATTCAAAGCTGATCAGCTACAAATCATCACAGAATAATTCACTTTCATCATATAATAAGTGTAAAACAAGCAATTACCACCAAATCGACACAAGTGATAAACATTGTCAAACAGTCAGCTCAGCTGATTGTTTACATTCGAGACAAAATGGCGACCCCCGTTTGCCCATTGTTGAACTTTTTCACTGTCATCACTGTAACATCGTTGATAATTATGCATAACATTATTCACCCTAAAATACATTAGTACAACAGAAAAATGCATTTGGAAATGAATGGAAAATTGAGGACAATAAAATCACATTACACAATGACTGTCTCCTGCCAAGTAATAACCCTTGGATAGCTCGTAATATTCAACTTGCTGTTCCATTTAGTAAAAGACCGTATTGTACAAGAAAGTGTAAACAAACTCATTTAACTGGTTTTCAACTTTTATTGTTACTACTCCTCATGGCAGGTGATATAAACCCAAACCTTGGGCCAATTAATTATAAATACCCATGCAATATATGCGAAAAAGCAGTAACTCGTAACCATAGAGCACTATGTTGTGATGTGTGTGATCAATGGGTTCACATTAAATGTTGTAACATAGACCCAAAGGAGTATGATCGTCTTCAAAACTCATCATGTACATGGTTTTGTGCCAAGTGTGGCCTTCCTAATTTTTCAGACTCTTTCTTTGAACAAGCTTCACCTATTGAAACAGAAAATTCGTTCCAGTCTTTATCAGATACTTCATCTGAAATTCAAGAAGAAATCGATACTGAAGACAATACAAAAAGAAAAAACCACAACATCAAAAGAAATATGAAATTTCTTATAATTAATTGTTGTAGTATACTAAGTCAGAAGAAGTCGTTTGAATTTAAAACTATTTTGGACACTGATAAACCAGATGTAATATTAGGCTGTGAGTCCCACATCGATAGTTGCATAAGCTCAAGCGAAGTCTTTCCAGAAAACTATGACGTACTACGAAATGACACATCCAGACACGGAGGAGGTGTCTTCATATTATCCAACAGAGAAACCGTATTAATGACACCCGAGACACACCTAAATACCAAATGCGAAATCCAATGGGGAAGCATCCAGAGTAAAGGTCAACCACCAATTTATGTTAGTAGCTTCTACCGATTACCAAAAGGAGAAGAAGATTGGCTCGAAGATTTTAACACCTCACTAGAGAAAATCAAACAGTCATTATTATTATGGGCGGCGACTTAAACCTACCAAGCATCAATTGGAACACATGTACAACATCACCAATTCCGCAGTATGACAAAACAGTAAATGAAGGACTATTAAACATCCTAAATGATCATAGCTTATCTCAACATGTAAAAGAACCAACTAGAGATAATAACATACTTGATGTATTCCTGACAACATACCCAGGTATAGTCAACAGTGTAAAAGTCATACCAGGAATGAGTGACCATCAAGCTGTCGTAGTAGAGACAAACTTAAATATTACACTTAACAAGAAGAAACCACGTGTAGTGTACTGCTTTAAGAAAGGAGATATGAATGCTGTAAAATCTGACTTGAACACTATCAGTGAGAACATAGTAAAATCTGGAACATCAGTTGAAGAAAAGTGGAGCTCACTAAAAGAACAAATTATAGAAACAGCAAATAAGCACATTCCCAGAAAGACCTTGAAGGAGAAATATAACATCCCGTGGCTCACAAGAAGTATTAAAAAGATGATGAAAAAACGTTCTAAATTACACAACAAAGTAAGGAAGACACGATTAGATCAAGACTGGGCTAAATATAGAAAAGTAAGGAATAATATCAGGAGGGTACTAGATGATGCACATGAGAAATACATAAATGAAATTCTTAATGTTGAAAAGAGAAACCCAAGAGATTCTGGATTTATATCAAGAGTAAAAAGAAAGATCAAGTTGGTATATCAGCCCTACTTTCCAACAAGGGACTTGTAACAGAAGGGAAAGGAAAAGCAGAGCTTCTAAGTGAACAATACAAGAGCGTTTTCACTGATGAGAATACTGATGAATTTCCAACCCTTCCTACAAAAACTACATGTGATATGCCAGGAATATCAGTATCAACAAAAGGAGTAGCCAAACTTTTAAGCAACATAAACCCCAACAAAGCCTGTGGCCCTGATAAAATACCACTAAAGATACATAAAGACTGTTCAGACAGCATCGCATAAGCCTTGTGCTCCATATTTCAGCAGTCGCTTAATATTGGAGAACTACCAGAAGACTGGCTTACTGCAAACATCTCTGGTATCTTCAAGAAAGGGGACAAGACAAAACCAGCAAATTACAGACCGGTTTCTCTCACCAGTGTAGCCTGTAAGCTGCTTGAGCATATTATTTTCCATCAAATTATGGAACACTTAGAGACCAACAATATACTAGTAAATTTCCAACATGGTTTCCGAAAAGGGTACTCCTGTGAGAGTCAGCTCATCAACACCATCGAGAGCTTGGCAAGATCATTAGACCAAAATGCTGAAGTTGATATGGCCATCTTAGATTTCAGCAAAGCATTCGACACGGTGCCCTACCAAAGGCTATCGATGAAACTGAAATTTTACGGGATAAATGGAAACACCTTGAACTGGATAGGAAAATGGTTAACATCACGGACACAGACGGTCATTGTAGATGGGGAGGAATCCACTCCAGTCCCAGTAACATCAGGGGTACCACAAGGAACGGTCTTAGGGCCACTCATGTTCCTTATCTACATCAACGACATTGGTAACAACCTATCAGAAGGAACACACATCAAACTGTTCGCTGATGACTGCCTAGTGTTCAGAGAAACTATAACCGCTCAGGACAATACCATCTTACAGAAGATAGACCTTGATAGAATGACGAAGTGGACGAATAACTGACAGATGAAATTTAACACTGACAAATGTCACATACTGAAGATCACCAATAGAAGACACCCTAAAGCCTTCAACTACACCATGGTTGGCAGTACCCTCACAAATGTAGAACATCATCCATACTTAGGGATCGAGATTAGCCAGAATCTGCGATGGAAAGAACATATCCAGATGGCAACAAACAAGGCGAACAGAACACTTGGGTTTGTGAGGAGGAACTTGGGTAAATGCTCAGAGGATACCAAGAAATCAGCTTGTACCACCCTGATACGACCACAAGTAGAGTATGCCTCATCAGTATGGGATCCTCACTATAAGACAGAAATAGACGAACTGGAAAAAGTACAACGACGAGCAATCAGATTTATTAAGAACAACCATGATATAACTGCTAGTGTAACATCAATGCAGAACGAGCTGAAACAACCAACCTTACAACAGAGGAGGCAACTGAGTAGACTAGCCATCTTCTTCAAGGCTGTAAACAACCAAGTCGCAGTTGACCTCCCTGGGTACCTGCTAACGTTAGTAAGAGAAACACGGAGCTACCATCAGAAACGATTCACAAGGCTGTCTACTAGAAGGAACACCTACAAGTACAGCTACATTCCACGGACTACATCAGAGTGGAACGACTTGCCACCGGACATCAAAGACCAGTCCACAGTGAAGTCCTTCAAGACAGCCTTGGAGGACTACTTGATGTAAATACCAGATGTCCATGTTGTAAATAGTTTTATTGATTTTAATCTGTTTTGGAGGGCTTCCATGAGTGCCTGAGTTGCGTTTTTATTCCTGGATATTATGCAAACATGCGACTTTCCAGTATCCACGTAGATGTAGATGTAGACGTTGGTTTAAATTTGTACGTTCTTATGTCTGATACGCCATTTTGACAAAATTAGAAACTTAGGCATGCGCACTGGTCCAAATAAATTTTTTTTTCATTTATGAGAATTAACACTAATACTAGACAAGAAACAGCTGTATACAATGGAGAGTGGTTTGAATTGAAAATTCAAAAATATACATGTTGTATCCTCGCGGTATCGGTTTCGGGGCCCTCAAGGGAAAATAGTAAATTATTTTCTTTCATGGCGTTGAAAGAAATATTAAATATTGGAAATATCTAGATACAAGTCTCCTTTAAAATGTTTTAACATGAACTTTATCTAGAGCCTTCAAACACTTATGCAAAATTTGTTTATTATTGAGTGCTACGTCACACTTGTCTGTGTAGGCGGTATCAATTTCGGAGCGGCTATTCCAATTCACTCCTAATGTATGTAAAATGGATGGAACAGCGCGCACTTTGCTTTATGCGATAGATTAAATTATTTTAGACTATTATTCTTTAAAATTTCTATGTTTTTGATCCTCTCTCGTTTTACTGGTATAATCTATTTTTTTCATTATCTTCGTATCCATTGTAAATATGTTTTATGATTATGTTGACTGTCTATTAGTGCAAAGCGCTTATAGTAGTTATATGATTATATTATGCGCTATACAAATATGACATAATAATAATAATAAATAATAATAAAATTTTCAAATATTTTAATACTATTCGTCCTTTATTTCAAAAAGTATAAGAGATAGATGTTAAGTTTAAATTGCACAAATATGTAGCATGTCTAGATCTACCTACCCTGCAATTTTGAAGTAAATTCCATTACCTATTTTTGAGTTACTGTCCTTTTTTTAATAAAATTTTTAAAATGTTAATACTTTTCGTCTTATATTTCAAAAACTATAAGAGATAAAGGTTAAATTTAAATTGCAAAAATATACAGCATGTCAAGATCTTCGTACCCTGCAATTTTGAAGTAAATCTCATTACCCATTTTCGAGTTATTTCCCTTTTTTCATCAAATTTTCAAAATTTTAATACTTTTTGTTTGGAGTTATTGCCCTTTTTTCATCAAAATTTTAAAATTTTAATACCTTTCGTCTGATATTTCAAAAACTATAAGAGATAAATGTTAAGTTTAAATTGCAAAATGATGTAGCATTTCTAGATCTACCTACCCTGCAATTTTGAAGTAAATCCCATTACCTATTTTTGAGTTATTGTCCTTTTTTATCAAATTTTAAAAATTTTAATATTTTTCGTCTTATATTTCAAAAACTATAAGAGATAAAGGTTAAGTTTAAATTGCAAAAATATACAGCATGTCAAGACCCTGCAATTTTGAAGTAAATCCCATTACCCATTTTGGAATTATTTCCCTTTTTTCATAAAATTTTCAAAATTTTAATGCTTTTCGTTTGGGGTTATTGCCCTTTTTCATCAAATTTTTAAAATTTTAATACTTTTCGTCTTATATTTAAAAAACTATAAGAGATAAAGGTTAAGTTTAATTGCAAAAATATGTAGCATGTCCAGATCTACCTACCCTGCAATTTTGAAGTAAATCCCATTACCTATTTTTGAGTTATTGTCCCTTTTTATCAATTTTTTTTTAAATTTTAATACTTTTCGTCTTATATTTCAAAAACTATAAGAGATAAAGGTAAAGTTTAAATTGCAAAAATATACAGCATGTCAAGACCCTGCAATTTTGTAGTAAATCCCATTACCCATTTTGGAGTTATTGCCCTTTTTTCATCAAATTTTCTAAATGTTAATACTTTTCGTCCTTTATTTCAAAAACTATAAGAGACTGATGTTAAGCTTAACAGCGAAATATGCAGCATGTCACAATCTGCCAACTCTGTAATTTTGAAGTAAATCCCATTTCCCATTTTGGAGTTATTGCCCTTTTTTCATAAAATTTTCAAAATTTTAATACTTTTTGTCCTTTATTTCAAAAACTATAAGATATAGATATTAAGTTTAAACTGCAAACATGTTCAACATGTCAAGATCTACCAACCCTGTAATTTTGAAGTAAATCCCATTACCCATTTTGGAGTTATTGCCCTTTTTTCCATCAAATTTTTTAAAATTTTAATACTTTTTGTTTGGAGTTATTGCCCTTTTTTCATCAAATTTTTAAAATTTTAATATTTTTCGTCTTATATTTCAAAAACTATAAGAAATAAATGTTAAGTTTAAATTGCGAAAATGTGTAGCATGTCTAGATCTACCTACCCTGCAATTTTGAAGTAAATTCCATTACCTATTTTGGAGTTATTGCCCTTTTTTCATAAAATTTTTAAATTTTTAATACTTTTCGTCTTATATTTCAAAAACTATAAGAGATAGATGTTAAGTTTAAGCTGCAAACATGTTCAGTATGTCAAGATCTATCGACCAAAATGGTCCCCACAGCCGAACTTAGCTAAACATAGGACCAAGATGGCCACCACAGTGCAGTTGTGTTGTTATTGAAAGCAGCTTTGATCCAGGTGAGCGATTACAGGCTCCTGGGAGCCTCCTCTGGTTTGTATGATAGATCACCTTGAAATAGTGTAACACCCCAGCAGACGACGGTGACGTTCTTTAGACATGTATTTTTTTTATAAAAAAATATTTATTGATAATTATTCATGCTATTTTGCTGGGATTAATTAAAAGAGAAACACAAATATTGTTTCGATTAAATTTATTGACAAAAAACACCAGAGCATCGTTATTATACTACACAAAGTAAACAAGTACACAACACATATATGAAAAAGTAATCCCGCAAAAGTTGGCGTGGCTACATATAATATTTATAATTTTTTAATGTTATTGTTTATGAATCACTGTAATGACTTTGCCCCTTGTGGGTCCTCTATTGGACAATAAAAATGCTTATTCTTATTCTTATTCTTATTCTTATTCATAGATACGATAGCCAGGTTATACAATTTAGACAAATGTTGATAATTATTTTTGACCAATCAGAAATCTAGTTGGATATCAAAATAAATTATTAATAAATGGAAATACAATAAATAGTTTCTTCTACAAAAATATTATTTGTACACACATCATACACAAAATTTGGCTAATTTGGGAAGACAAAATTTTTCACTCCCATCCAGAGCTCCAGATAAGCTGCGTATTTGCGTTTCTTACGCTATAAAAACGAGTAAAAACTCATGTATTATCAGACCAGAGTGTACACATTACTCATACATATTGCTGTGTAAGCAAACTTTCCAAATTCGGAACGTACTTGTACGCTGTTAGCGATAATACAGTCGTGTGCATTAACAATACATTTTTGTCTTTGAGAAATTCCCCGTATTTACTTCTCTTTATACTTTTCGAAGGAGAGAGCGTATACATCCGAGGGGTACCGAATGATTGCCTTTCTAAGCATCGATGTCAAAAGAGATCTGATTGGATGTTTACGATAAATCATCCAATCGCGGTCAATATTACAAATAAATGCGGTGCTCCTTATATACTTTTTCGGAAACTATCTAAGTCATAGTCGGATTATACTCGCACTTCTAGTTGTGACGTTTTTGACTTGGGGCGTCTCAAAAGTGATAACGATACGAATGAGATGTTTATATGGCATGTAAGGTACATGCACATGTTATCAATGTATAAAGACCGCTAAGATGCACCACTCCCATTTGCATCAGTATTAATTTAGATGTTATTTTTTTAATTGTATAGATTGATTTGTTTGTTATCATAAGGATAAAACAATTTCGGTATTTTACAGCAATGGCACAGAAAAAGTTTAAGATATCGTTCTGATATTCACTGTAAAACTGTCACGTATTTTATTGCATCATCTGGTGTGTTTTTTCACAAAGAAATATTGCTGTCTTTTGAAAAGGGATTGCAATTCTATTGTGAACTCGAGTTATTCTTAACTTTCTTTCAGTCACTGTGCATTCGATTTGAAATACCACTTGTGCTACGTGTAGTCATTGTAGGAAACGTGTAGTTATGAAAGAAAATGAGCAGCTGCGCTAGAGCACATGATACACTCGTCCCCCCTTTTTCGTGTTTCTAGATCCATATCTCTGAAACGAAAAATATAAAAGCAATGAAAAACGTAAGCGATCGTCCTTCCATCAAGACCAACTTTCCCCAAAAATCATCAAAATCCCTCAAAGCATTTTTAAGTTAATGTATGACGTGTGGACACACGGACAGACAGACGGGCGGACATCGCTATACCATAAAACATCCATTAAAAGACGGACGTATAAAACATGGGAAAATTACTGTCCATTGAACCTGCCCCGCAGAGTCAGAACCATTGATTTATTTTTACTTCTTTTTAATTCTTGTAATTAAAGACCACCCCTCTAATTTGTATCGTAATAACAGCGGCATTCTTTACGTGCTTAGATTCACTAACAACGTAGACAACAGGCATAGAGAGGAATAACAATGCATGAAATTTATCAAGTTTCAACCTTAATCATTTATATTGGTTGAAACCAATACAAAACAACACTTTTCTAAAAGTCATTAATCTTCGTCAGACTCAGACGAAGAACTTATTCTAATAGCCCGCAAAATTTTTGGCATCTTCTTGGTGATAAACGTTTGGTAAGATAGATGGTTCTGTCTTATTGTATCCATCAGTGATGCTCGTTTTGACTTCTTGGCTTCTTTTGGCTCCTCCACTTCCTGTTTTCTTTTAAGTGCGCGATCTCCCTTGTCTTGTTGGTTTGACGTAGAAGCAACAGGTTCATTTCTATCATTTTCGTCTTCATTCGTCTCAATGGTTTGTTCTTTTCCTGATCAGAGAGATTTTTTAATAGTTCTTCCCTGTGGTCTGAATTTTTATCCATTTCCTGTTCAACTGTTGCTTGTTTTTCAATATTCTGTTCTTTTGATCTGAGCTGATTTTCCAAGAGCATGACCTTTTCTAGTTCTTCCCTATTTAACAAAAAATCAAAAAACGCGTATATCAATTAATTTTACATTAAGTAGCAAATTACTGGCACTTTTTCTTAAACAATAAGAACGCATGAAGCTTGTTTCTTAAACAATAAGAACACATGAAGCTTTTTTCTTAAACATAAGAACGCATGAAGCTTTTTTCTTAAACATAAGAACGCATGTAGCTTTTTTCTTAAACAATTAGAACGCATGAAGCTATCAGATAAAACAAAGGAGAAAAAAATAGGCGAAAATGCGTACTTCACAAAGTTTTTTTATTCTGTAGATATAATTGTTGAAATCCTGCTTTATATTTTTCGGGGTTTGTTTGTGTACTTTTCATAACGGCACATTGGGTCTTTTAAATCTTTGAACAAATCTATCCGGATTAAGCGTTGACTTTCGATATACGATACATAGAACACATTTTGTACCTTGTTATACATAATTCAGACACTTTAGACAAAGTGTACTTTATGTAATTGTCACAGGATTAATTTTAAGTATTTTTGTCTATGTGACATACATCGAAAGTCCTCGCTTAATCCGAATGAATTGTAGCAAGGACAGGTGTGATAAGGCCACTCCAAATTATTTACTTGTTCTTCAGACACGCCTGAACCTAAAAGTTCAGAATAATTCATACACAAGTATTTCCTCGCTATTTTCATTCAAATTTCAGTTTCATTTTTCATTGTTTTTTTTAACAAAAATAAAAACGGTCGCCCGCTTCTAAAATGTTCTAGAAACATAAAAAAAGGAAGAAAACATATTTCCAACTACCACAGCACAAATATAGTTTCGCACTATTCTTTTGCAATTTGACGAAAAATTAAAACAAATTACAAAGTATTGCTTTCCCGCACCAATTTTTCTTTAAAATGTCTAAAGAACGAGAAATTAATTTTGAATGACCTAAAATGGATGTTGAAATAATACGTTTTACTACTTTAAGTGAAGATTTCTTCTTACCTTACAACCCCCCCCCCCCCCCCTCCCACAGGGTGTGCCGGAGTAGAATAGGCACCAGGATTCTCCGTCCTAGAGGCACTAGTGCTCTAAAAGGGGCAAAACCCGCGGGAAACCCGGGGTATAGAAATGGGCCAAGAGCTTCTTTGGCTTGAAGGGGCGTCCGTCGGTTGCGCGGGATGTATAAATTCACAACCAACCCGTCCTTCGGATGAGACGTAATTGAAACCGAGTTCCGTGTTGAGAGATTGACACCCTCTTCGCACGTTAAAGGGACCAGTGTAACAGCTCATTATGAGCATTATGCTCATGATGAGTGGTCCATAGGAGACCTGTTGCACTGGCTAAATTTTCCGTCCCTACCCATCATCTTTCCTTGTTTCGAGTCTAGTGGCGTTTAAAAATGTTTTCCCATTGGCCTATCCGTCCCCCGTTTTCAACCTACATATTGATTTATTGTAAACAGGTTCTCATCCTGAATATAGCTGAAAAATTGTTCGCTGGACGTTAAGCATCAATCAATCAATCAATCAATCAATCAATCAATTAGACATCAATAACTTATTGACATATGCGGGTTATTTGTAATGATGCAAGAGGAAA
>MJUT01002613.1:35414-47525 GCA_002080005.1 Gigantidas platifrons
CAATCAATCAATCAATCAATCAATCAATCATTCAATCAATCAATCAATCAATCAATCAATCTTACCTGACATTTTTGTTTTGGACTTCGGCAATTTCGGCCTTTTGTGCAGTCTGCCTAAGTTATAAGTTGTAAACAGGTTCTCATCCTGAATATAGCTGAAAAATTGTTCGCTGGACGTTAAGCATCAATCAATCAATCAATCAATCAATCAATCAATCAATCAATCAATCAATCAATCAATCAATCAATCAATCTTACCTGACATTTTTGTTTTGGACTTCGGCAATTTCGGCCTTTTGTGCAGTCTGCCTAAGTTAACTGATAATCTCGCTTTTAATTGTGTTTTTGTTGCAGTCTTATAGTAGTGAAGTGCATGGTCAGGCATTTCCTCGCAATTTTCTGCAACATAAGGGAGAATGCGCTTCCAGGAGCAAGGATGTAACTGATAACCTATGAGCAGAAATGTTACCTCCTTGTCTGAAAACGAAATTTTGGTAGTTTTCCTCCTTTGCAGAATTGTTACTTCTAAAAAATAGCGAAAGGCCTTGCATAAATAAAAATATAGTGCACATTCTCGAAGTCAGGGAATATAATACATGTAGTTTGATTCATTTTCAATATTCAAGGTCGTACTAAAGATTATCTAGAATTGCCTTTGTTACCAGAAGTAGCTAAATTGTTACAGGTAAGCATTATTTCTTTAAATATTAGATTATAAGTAAGCTGTCAAACACTGTTTGATAGATAGGTTACGCAGCATTGCCATACCGAACCACCCCTCCCCCTTTTTTGCAAAAACTATTTTTCTATGGCAGTCTTTTATGTAATCATAAGGTCAACTATACCATAATAACGCGGTTTTTAACAACTTTGGTCTTAGTAAACAATTACATATTACAAAATTGCTAACGAAGGCTTAAAACAACATCATTATTAGAGCCCCCATTTCTTCCATGGATGATTTGATTTTTTGGTGTTTAACGAAATTTCAGCTATATCATGGCGACCAGTTTTAGTGGTGGAGGAAGCCAGAGTACCCGGAGAGAACCACCGACCATGGGCAAGCAACTGGATAACTTTATCACTTGCGGGTGCGAGTCGAGTGCACCATTTTTTGTAATTTACAAAGCCGGGCGTGAACCCACGCCGTATTGGTTATAGGTTTGTATGAGTTGTTAGATCCAGCGACCTAACTCATTGAGCCACCCGGGCCCCTTCTTCCATGGCAAAGCTACATGTATACTAATTTGAAATTTGTGTTTCTTACCTTCTTTGTCTCTAGATTCACCTGTACAGATTGCTATTTGACCGTTAACCTCAATTCTTTGCTTTTAAACGATTTCTTAACCCGTTTGCACGAATCTCCCGAATAACTACAACAATGTAGTATCAATAGAATTTTAACAACCAGAAATAGATAGTTATTGAACTAATATATTTATTTTTAACATGCTTAAATGCTACTGCATTGTTGGTTTTAAACTTCATCTTAAAATATTACATGTGCCTAAAATATTTTTTTCATATTGCCGATCTACATTAAATGCAAATTATTCAGTGATATTTTGAAAGACGGTGGCTTAATTTAAAAAAAAAAAAAAAAACTTTTTGTAAACTAATTAAATGCATTGCATGCAAGAAAATATTCTAAAGTAGCCACTAACACCACGTAATATAAATTTGCACCTTTTTCTGCTATTTCTATTCAAATATTCTGCAACTAGGCCACTCAAAATTTATTTCTTGTTCTTCGGACATTTTCCACAAAATTTTGGTGCGGGTGAGCAATATTTCTAATTATGTTTCTTTTTCTTCAAAATGAAAAAAAAAATGGTTCCACCCTAAATATATGCTGCAGTAACAACAATATTTTATCGTTCTCGTCCATTTTGTTTTTTGTTTTTTTCATTAGATTTCCAGAAAATTTTAGAACCGGGTGACCTTAATGTTATTTTAAACGGTAAAAAGTAAAACGGGAACGTGAAAGAAAATGATAAGATAATATTTATGTTGAAATTTTTAATCTGAATTTTTAGAGGCGGGCGAGTCCGAAGAAGAAGTAAATAATTTGGAGTGGCCTTATAAAACAGTTACTACTAAATAAAGTTTTTGTTGTCCTGCAATCCTGGAACCGCTAAACCAGACCCTTATATTTTGCTAAAATTCATTTGAAATTTTTACTTGCTCACTGATGAAAAATGTTTTTCAAGACAACTAGAATACTTTATAAAGCGACTGACCAAACAAGAAGAAAGATTAAGTTTACTTAATCGTTTTTATTGACCAGCAGTACTTGATTGTAGGATAAAAAAGCACTTACGAATTGTGCTCGGAATAAAATGTGACTTTTGTGTTCATTTTACAGTTTAACATGGATGAAGAAGAAAAGAAACTGCTTGTACGAACATTACCTGCTTTATTTCGTGCACCACCTGACGAAGCCAGTTTTCTACGACTTCTTATTCAAGTTATTTTCACCATTATTCGACCACCACCTGATCAACTTATGGAGTTGAGATACAGAATTAGAAACCATGACATATATTACTGGGAGGGCAGAGATGTTTATTCAATGTTTTCGGCAAACAGGCATTCGTTTTTTGAGACAACCGATGAGACACCAGAAACGTTGTTAGATATAAGGACGCAACTGCAAAATTGTTCAAGCGACAGGTCGTCCGCACTGAATATCACCAAGAAATAGAGTAATGCTTTTTATGTTGTGGCTTCGTTCCTATCCATATTACCCCATTCTGTCTTTGTTGATTGATATAAGTGTGACTACAGTACATGATGAAATTAATTGGTTCATTTCTGTTATGTGGGAAAAGTTTCATGCATTAGTGCAGTGGCCAACACTTGCCGCATGGACGGAAAGAATCGGTAACTAGAACAAGCTTCCGGTAGCAGTTGGTGCTGTAGACCTTCTGAAATTTATCGACCCCAAACCGATCCCCAAGAACTTTATTTTTCAGGACACAGACATTTCCACACAATACACACTGAAGTCGTTGTTGATAACGCAGGGAGAATTTGTCACATTCAGTCTGGATTTATATGACATCAAAATGATGCTAAACAATTTGGAATGATGCCACAAATCGGATACAATGCAGAACTAAATTTTCCACAAAACGTTGTACTATTGGCAGATAAGATTTATCCCAGCCGTTATCCCCTAGTGGCACCATACACCCGTCGACAACTAAATTTGTGCCCTCCACATATACGAAAAAAATGCAGAAAACTCAATCGGGTATTTACACATTATAGGGTCAAAGTTGAGCATGCAATTTGCGATATTAAACGGTACAGAGATATTGGTACACAATAGCGTCATCCAAGGCGCAAAATGAAGAAAATTGTAAAACTATGTGGTGCATTTGTGAGACCTCGACAAATTCTGTTCTATCAATAAATATCGTACAGACAGTTGACTTCACTCAAGATTTTTTTAAATCTTGGTGGCTACTCTTTTACAATTACCTTTTGAACACCTAATTTGAGATCACCGCTATCATTGTTTTTACCTGTAGAAGTATTAATCAAAGTATGAGTGTGACTATGATCGTTTCCGAAAAATGCTTATAAGGAGTGGTTTATGTAATAAGTATAGAACTAAAACGAAAGTAAATTTGGAAACACGTTGTTCGTTGAAAATTAGCAAGAAATGTAGTACTTATGCAAATAACTTGTCAGGCACAGGCACTTGTTTCCATCGATGGGAAGGTCCACTAGTGCATTAGTGGACCTTCCGATGGATAGAAACAAGTGCCTGGGTTGTCAGTTATATAAAGTAAATACAGAACAAAATTTACAACATTTTATTAATAAACATGACACAATCGTGTCAAATTAAACAGATATACATTTCACTTGCATTCTGCGTTTGAAAATCACTTGTGTCAAGCATAATTTTAAAAGTGTACAGGTAAGCAATCATGTTTGAAGTAGAGAGTACTGTTTACAGTGCAAAGGAAATATGCAAATACCCATCATTTTCAAAAGTAGGGGGTAATTAGCCTTTCGACTTGAAAATTATCTGGAGCTCTGCCCATACTAATAATATGACAGTAGAGTTGCATCAGCAATGTATGATAAATAGAAATGGTCAGGCTACGGCCACGGAAATTGAGGCAAAAACAAATTTATTTGGTTTAAATATAAATATTTGGCTACAACAGTCTTCACATTGTACTTTAAGTTCATTTAATGCAAGTTCTCCTACTTGCATTGACATACTTATTTCACAAAATAATTTCTCACCATTAAAACGGGTCACTACCAATAGACAATTCTTTTGATATACTGAAAACCAGCATAACGGACAAGGACAGCAAAACAAGACATCAAACAATAAAAACGAGAACTATCAACCAAAATTACACCACATTTAAAAGGATGAAATAGACAAACCGAAGAGGAAAGTGAAAAGCAATGTCAGTTTATTTATACAGCTGAATTTTGTGAAGAAAAAGATTGTGAAAATGTTAGTATACCACATTTAGATTTGCAGAGAATTCAATCCAAATCTTATATGATCTAGCAAATTGTCACAACTAATGATCATGATTTCGGAACAGCCAGATAAATCTTTTCCTTTTACCTTCTACTTTTAATCTGTATCTTAAATGTCCATGCTCCAAATGAATGCAGTTTAAATCTGCAAAAAAAAATTACTTGGCCGTTCTATCTGATACCATGTATGCATGTTATTTTTCAGTTTACACTTCAATTTATCGGTGCTGCTCATTCTGGTATAGATTTGAGAGTTCTTTATCAATCAAAGGAAGTCTGGTCTGCTTTACACTTGAAATATATAACCTTAGCATAAGTTTCAGAAACTGGACAAAAATGTACAATGAAAGGATTAGTTTAAAATGTTTCAACAATGTCTACTTCAGGACCAACCCATTTACCGAACGAACCATTTTCTGTGAGAAGTACAGTCACGGTATATACAGACCAGAGTTAAATGCATCTCCAAAGTTTAGACACTTAATGGTAAGTATTTTGAAGCGTCTACATTTTAACTAGTGTTTTATTTTGTTATTTATTATTCTTCCTTGTTTTAAATTTCACCCAACTTAGCCAAGCTTAATATTTTTCAGCTGGGGTGGGAAGTGGGGGAGGACGATATCAATCTTCTGGAACTGTGCACAACCGAGGGACACTAAGACGCGACAGGCAAATTCTGAGTCGGTTCAGTGAATTTATCTATAAGGGACAGAAATTAACAGATACCCAGTCGCCCATGGCCCCTAGATTTTGATCTGGGCTACTAAGCTTTTACCTATAATTTAGTTAAACATATAGACATCTTTTATCAAAAATCTTGTCTGTGCTACCAGTTTGAACTTCCCAATTTTTATCCCTATTTATGTGTCTAATCAAATGTCTGGCAAACCATCCAGGAAGCTAACCTTTGTATTGTTGTTTGGTCCCAGGGGTGTGGAATTGCCATGCCCGACTCGTCCGACTCGTACATAGAACCTGCCGAACAAGTAGATTTTCCTGGCTAGCTTGTCAGGGGACAAGTAAAAATCAACAAATATAAATAATTTCTAATTAAGATACTCTGGGAAGACAATTCCTCAAATGCTATTATATCGTAAATATTGACGGTTATATAGATAAATGTTTGGGTTTCTTTTTATTGGAAACGATAACGTTAGTATTCCGAAAGCAGCTAATAATAACCAGAATTGTACAAGTTATAAGTTCCGAATGTGACGTTTCCTTGCTTGTCCTTAGCTTTTCATAAGCAAACAGGGCCTTACATCCGTGAACGTATAATACAAATCGGGTTGCAGTCGTAATGGACAAATATAAGGTAAAAGGTAAAATTCATTTAGGACAGATACCAACTAAATCTAGTGTAGTTTAAACATATACAAATATAAAATTATATAAAACAATGTATCAAGGTTAAAATGCACTTTAAGTTGATATCCTTCCAAGGATAACCCATTAAAGCGTTTCCGCTTATTTCCAATGGGGTCCTTTAGTGTATATCACTTGTTTAATAATAATAATAAAAAAAAATGAGTTAAGAGGTCGCATGGCACAATTTTAGTTGATAATATTTTAAAAGATATGGCTGTAATTAATTTTTAAGATGTTGTTTTATTTCTGTTTTGAAAGCGTTATGGTCTTTTATTGATTTTTATGTTATTTGGAAGCGAGTTCCAATCTTTAATAGCATTAAAGAAAAAAGTTGAAGAGTCCACACCTTTGATTTTTGGAACAACGAAGTTGAATTGGTTTGATCTAGTGTTATATTCATGATTTTCACTAACTTTTATAAAATTATCTTTTAAATACGTTGGACATTTGTTGTTATAGATTTTATGTGCATGTCCTAATCTTAATTGCTTTACCCTATTCTCAATATTAAGAAATCCAACACTTGATAGTTCTGGTTGGCGAACACTAGATCTTGGACCTAATTCTTTTATAAATCTAACGGTTTTGTTCTGGGCAATCTGAAGTTTGTTTTTTAAGGTCTGTGAAACACCAGCATACCACGAGGAACATGAATAGTCAAAGTGACATTGGATTAGAGCCGTTGTATTTGATAATAAAAAAAAAGACTGGGAATGATTCTGGCGACAATGAACATCACGAGAAAGTTAAATGCAAACCTCTAGCGGAAAAGGACACAAAATGTGAGGAAAAACACCCAAGTGGCTAGCCGATTTTTCATGTTTACTGCTGGATTCTGATGGTGTCTCATATTGAAATACCTGCAGAATATACTCTGATTTTGCTGACAAGAAATCATTAATGTTTATTGGCAAAATCGTGGACAGAATGGATACCTATTCCCACCAGTCATCTGCAAAGTATGAAGACACCACTAAAACTAAATACTTACTATACATGACTGTTTTGATTGATAAATCCATTGTCAAGGTTAATCAAAATGAACTTCATTGATATGGGATTTTTTTTCAACACAGCTTATTCTGTATCTAAAAACAACCAGCTATTCTCTGACTGCATATTCCTATTTGAAATCCAAATTTAAAATGGCCTTCATTTGGGCAGTGATCACTTAGGCAGGGATGTTTGTGTTAACTTTATTAAAACTATATTTTACATTTTACGCAATGATGTAATAGACGATATAAACAAGTTCAATGTAGCAACTGTGTTTATAAGTATTAAATGTTTGTACAAAAACAGGACAAGTAGGATTTTGTCTGGACAAGTAACTTTTTTCGGATGACTTTCCCGGGGACAAGTAGAACATTTCAATATTTCCACACCCCTGGGTCCAATATCATTATTATCCCTTTCTGATTTTGCTTATGCTTGTACATGTAGTACCTGCCTCATATCAAACTGAACTAGTGATTACAATACCACTATCAGCTTTTCAACGAAATTTCACATCTTGAAGAGTGTCTCAGACCCTATGCTATATGCAACATATACATACTATACGTATTATGTCTATAGTCACTAGTAAATCAAATTTCTATTTTCACACAAAGTTGGTAGATAATTATAAGTACATAAGCATAAAGTTTTGCACATGTTTGCTCATCCAAGATCAAGGATATTTAAATTTTAATTAAAGATTAGCTTTGCGAGCTTTCCAGGCAGTGCCTGTTTCATATTATATTATAACACCAAAGATGCGATGATTATGAAGAAAGGGAAATAGTATTATACTCGGGCATCGGATCTTCTGTTCAACATTTCTATAAAATAAAATAGATAAAATGAACAGATGATTAACCATGAAATTAAACTGTGGTGGGGATGCAGAGTTTAGGAAGTTCATTTATAGGCGAAATTGTATACAACGGCGGAAATGCGCTATCCACACGAGAACTTTTTTCGAGAAAAACAAATGATAACAATTGATCTGAATTAAGTGGCATTGTGTTATTTTAAACAATAGAATGCAAAGCGTGATGTTTCCTCTCACCGTGGATTGATAATGACATTGAAAATCATTAGGATTCTAGAGCTTTTTCAGTCACGAAGTGTGTACTAAAACAAAAAAGTCACTGTCTTTTGACCCGTGACCTTTAAAATCAATTGGGTTCTATAGATCTTTGTTAGTACTAAGTGTAAACCAAGTTTGGTTAATCAAAATCCATTGTACCCTGTTGACAAGAGTGTTCACAAGAAAAGATACGGACAGACATTAACCGTTATTATACCCCCGCAACTTTGTTGGCGAGGGATCGATATAATTAATAATAAATAATGATAGAAACGTTATGAAAATAATTATAAAAAGTTGTTGGTGTAAACCTTCCCTTTGCAAATGTCCGACTTAAGGCTCCTATAGAGTCCGTCATGCGACGTTCGTGCGACCGTCGTGAGACACATTCTACTTCGAAATCGCGCGATAATGGCACGAATATGGCGCGACAATAGCGGAAATCCTGCGACGGTCCATAAATTTAAAATTAACACTGATGAAATTACTTTCATTATAAGACTTTATTAAAACGATGATCGTGCGACTCCAAATGAGCTTTAAATCTTGAACGTTAATTCATTTCAGTCTTTTCATTGGATTTCGTTTTCTTACTTTACAGATTTCGTTTCTTTTCATTGGATTTCGTTTTCTTACTTTACAGATTTCGTTGGATTTTGTTTTCGTTTCGTTTCTTAGTTTACCAGTACCCGGCAATCTCAAGTTATTGAAGGGAAACCAAAACATGACGGAGGAAAAAACAGACGGACAAGGGTAAAACATAATGCAAAATTGGTCAACTAGAATAAAAGTAAATGCACACAAACCAATGTGTCCACATATGAACGACAACGAATAACTACCCCAAAATAGGGTGTCCCTATCGATAGTATACTTGCAGAAATAGTGTTTTAACATGTATAATCTGGTGTTTTTGTTTTTTTCATTTTATGATTAACAGACAGTAAGTAGGAAGTCACAATCCTATATAGGCAAGAATTTGCTATCAGTACCTGAAAGTGTGACATCAGCGATACAAAATAAAAAGGCAAACATTCATTAAGTTACAACCTGAAAAGATAGCAAATTGCATGTAGTTTCTAAGCATGCTTTTTTGTATCTGTGCAGAAAGTTTCCATACTAAATTTCTAGTATGTAACTGCTGACACAATGTGTTTTTATAAACAACCTAGGACCATAGCTCACAAACAAATTCTTTAAAGGTTCAATAGTTGAACAAGTTGGCAGTGTTAAACTCTTTTAATTTCACTTAATTTTATCACACAAAGTTTTAACCTTTAGGCACATATGGTCTGCAAAAAAATAAAATTGTTACAAACATATATCTAAATACGATTTATCGATATTTCTATATATATTTTTCACAAAGTATTTATTTATTAAAACATTGCTTATTCTTTAAGTATTATTTTCAGAAACAAATACTCGCTGGAACTTTCATACCATTTTGATTACTGTGAAATGTTATGTATGTAACACTGACAAAAAAATATCGACTAAGAAAACAAAATTGTGCATTTATTTTGCATTGATTCTTTAAATTGTTCTGCTTCTTTCAGTATTAATAACAAAATAAAAATACAATACAAGTCATTTTATTGAAGAAGAGATGCATGTAATTTAATGTATGCAACAAAACGTCTTGACATGAAACTTGAATCATCAAGTTACATACTTACTTTAAAGCAAATATATTAAATATTTCCACGTTGATTGATGACAGCTAACGGTCAAGAAAGACATAAAAATTTACCCTTTACATACATATTTGTAATGTTTTACATCGAAATGATAATTAATCAATTTATATTTTCAAACAACAGTCTACGTATGTATCACTGGCAATGTTTTTGGTGAAGCATAAATTCGTCAAAGTTACGTATTTTGAAAAAAAAAAATCATGCCATGGCAAAATATTCTCCTGAACGAATAGGTGAATATTGTTTCGAAATAACGTCATTTTATGGTCAACTGATGTCAAACTTTTCATTTAAAAGGGTTTGTTCATAATTCAGTGGGGCTCACTGTTTTTTTCGGGGTTCACTTTATTTCAAGGGGTTCACTGCAATTAGATGTACCCCAGGGAAATATGTTTAAATGTAACGAAGTACGTAATATTTCAAAGTGTTTGACATCAACACTCACCTTCGTCATCCTGGACCAGGCGAGTTCATATGAGTGGCACCTCCGCCATCTTAACGAAATGTCCCGCTACAATTGCCGGAAATAGTCTGATAGTCGTCAAACGGCAAGTTGTCGTAAAATTAAACAAAGTCAAAACAGCTAAATCTTAAAAGAAAATACCAATCTCTACCCAGAGTTGTCGGTCCTTACACTCACACCAATCTCTGTCAACGTCTGATGCCAAGAATCTTGGCAAAATCCTTTTATTAAAGGGTAACTTGATATAAACTGTTTATAATGGCCCCATATGTTGTAAAATATGTAAAGAATACCATATGACTAATATTTGAGAAGCTTCTTTGTTTATTTTCAAACGAAGATACGGTGCCCAGTCATACAGCGCATTCTGGTTCCTTGTTGTAATAGCTTCTATAGTTCCTGAACATTATACTGGAAATATTTCATAAAGGAAACCATTTTAATACAACGGAAAGTAGTCTTTTAGGCGTTGACAGAGATTGTAGTGAGTGTAAGGACCGACAACTCTGGGTAGAGATTGAGAAAATACTAGTGCATGTATCACGAATTTGACAGAAAATTCAATAGATTTACTCATAGCTGTGAGTATTTTGTACTTGCCGCTATACGGAAAAACATTAAATCGCAAACTGAACCGCATAAATAACCGACTTGATTACGACATGTCCAACACAGGCACTTGTTTCATTCAAAGCATATATGCCCCCTCCTCTTCCTTACTTCAAGGTAAACATCTGCCCTTTTTCCCTTCCCCACTTCGCCTCAATATTTTTCGCTTATTTGTGATCCTTTCGCTGACCCAATTATATCGTTACACTCCCGAGATATTTCTCTTTTCGACTGCCACATTTAAATATACCTACCGGGCCCCCCTCAGACGAATTGGACAAGAATATTCAGCGAACATCGTATTTTCTATTTTTCAGTCATTGAAACGGATACAGCAACTTCCGGTTTGCGCTGGATTTTTCATATGCATTCGGAATTATCTAGACCGGCCATGTGTAACAATGCCATCATGATAATCTCCTCTCAAATGTAAAGTAAGCCTTTAAAATACTAATAATTGTTCCAATGCAGATTATAAAAATGTGTTAAACTCCAAATTAATGACATTTGATTTTTAAAGCACCTTTTTTTATCAACCCAGCTGTGAGCGTAGCGAACATGGTTGATACTTGTAAACACTTTGGAATCGGAGGCTAAGTGTGAGGAGATTAAGCCATTTGTCTGTTTTCGTAATTGAACATCTTTGTCGCGCCAAAGGCGCGACCAACACGAAACAAATAAAGTGAAATAATGACTTTAAAATTGTATTGAGAATTAAAACTTACGTTTGGTGCCGAAGGCACGACTATATCATTCAAATAGAAAACAGGGTTTTACTTTCGAACTTGAAGAAGGCAGAGTTGTCATTGAAGGTTTCGTAAATGAAATAATTAATAAACTTTGTGTCGTGCCGAAGGCACGAACACTACGAATACAGAAATAAAATCGTCGAGCCGAAGGCACACCCGATATGAACAAACGAATGAATCAGCACGGCCACATTAAATGTTGCAAATGGGTCCCATGGCAACACCTTGACGGAAGTTGATTCGCCCTTTATTTTCATAGACAAAGAAACAATAAGTTTTCGTTCCGAAGACATATCTTATATAATGAAATTAATTTACTAGTGGTGCCGAAGGCACGATCACTACGAACAAAATTTCAAAAGTCTTCGTGCCCAAGGCACGAAAACAGCTATATATAGTCGGAATGGATCCCATGACAACACATTGCCGGAAGTTAATTGTAACAGGTATTTACCAAGCAAATTCGTACCAAACATTCGTTATGTCATACTGATTGGCATTCGTGCCGAAGGCACTAAATATGCTATCAATATTAAAATGTAATAATTATGTTTTGGCAATCGGACTTTTTCGGGCCTTTCGTCAAACAAAATTTTTCCGCTTGATGGAATTATCCCATCTAATATTG
>MJUT01002624.1:13423-35517 GCA_002080005.1 Gigantidas platifrons
CCCCCCCTCAGTAGTAAAATGGTTAGTGCTTTATGTCTTAGAGGAGCCATTCCGTAAGTAAAAGTAGTATAAACTTTTTATTCAATCAACACTGGAAGACATCTAACATATATTTTTTCAGTGTACATGATAATAATCCCGACAGACACCTCGGTGATGTCATTGAAATGTGCCGAGAAAACCACGTCGTATTTCCCTGGCGTCCACGGACCTCTTTGTTGCATGGTCAATCTTCTTGATAGATATCCCTCACTTATAATTATTAATAACAGCATTTGTGGCATTTTACACGAATATATATAAATCAATATCGTAGTTTACATTAGTTACGTTATTGATGCTAGCCGAGGAGTTCCGAAAGTAATAACTGATAGAACACATGCGCCACCTATTAGCGTAAAAATCGTAGGTGAACCCCATTGTTCAGTGACAGTGCATGTGCACTCAATAATGTGCATGGCATTCACTTTCAATGTAAATAGGCTCAAAGCTGCTGGCAAAAAGATTGGGTGGTGAATGGGACGTCAAACGACATTATCTTTCTAGAATTATTTTAAGTGGTTTTATGTCTCTACATTTGGGATGAATCTCTTCAGAATAAGAAAAACATATTCAAAATCCACATCCAGTCAGTTGTAGCTATCATAAATAGGAAATGGCAAGAGTGCTGTTCCTTGTCAGACACCTTGTTTTGTCTTCGGTGAGATATAATACAATACTAAACGTCGTATATGTTCCAGGTCAAATTCATGCTATTGTATCTCTTTATATCGTTCTGATTGGCAGCTTTTCAAAAGACTGTGTCCAGTGGCGGTCTTCCATCCGACAGAAATTTTCGAGCCTGTATTAAAGCTTTATTCATAGAAATATATTTATTAATCGATACTTCTATGGCTCCCAAAACCTCGCAAACACATCAAGCAGCAGTGGAATCCCTCCGTTAAATTCGTTCATCGTAAGCTTTGGAATATACATGCACAGTTACACTCCACGACATAGTTCATTTTTAAAGCATACATATCAGATTCAACAGTGTCTACGTATATTTCTGGATAGTGCAATATCATTTCTGGAACAAATTCACCCCACCGAGTTCTATCATTATGCAAGTAAAATCAAATGATCTAGGCATCTTCAAAAGGATGGAGTTGGTGAGTAATACTGAATGTGATATCCTCTGGTTGTGGGTACTCCTCCCCAGTGTTCACATTTTATGGAGTGAACTTTTGCAGAGACTATACTGGCACCATGCTAATGACAGTAAAGCTATCGAAAATACACACAAGCGCGTCAATAAATACAGTTTTATTCTTAATGATGACATTAGATAATTATGGAATAAAATAATGCACATTTAGTGAATCTGAGCTTTGTCTTTATTGTATTTGTAGGATGGTCAGACAGGAATGGTAGCCCCTGTCTACATGCAGACTGTCGTGAACTGATATTGTATCATTTACTGTTAGCTGCTCTATTACAGTCACTGATGTTGTCAGATCATAATCAGTAATTGATGAATATCCAAAAGCGATGACATTGTTGTTTTTGTAGACATAATAGTCACCGTGTTTGTTATTTGTTTGTATGTAGACAGATAGAAGATAAAGTCCAGGATTTTCACATGTAAATATTCCAGAGTTTCTAATTGAATCGTTATTGTGTATTCCATTGTGTCTTTACCTCTGTTAACTGTATCACATTGTTTTAGCATCAGCAGTACCTTTAGAAGTTGTCAAGGCAACTGAAACAAAGTCAATTTCAAGATTTTATTATCTTAAGATTTTTTCATATAATTCTATGCATGTTGTTCAATTAATTAAAACACAATTATGACTTATTATTATTGTTGTAGGATTGTAATATTAATATCATGTAGCATAAATGTTATGTCCAATGTAGACTTAAATACTGATATCTATCGAACACTATTCTCCGAAAGGATAAATATGACACGGAGGATGTGTACATAAATGACATGTAACTTATTCCCAATGTTTTTTTATGTAATGTTTTGTAGATCGTTGTTTGTCCCTTTTCTTTCGATCAGTGTGCCTACCCTTCTGGAGCATCTGTGTTCACCTTCGTGTTGTTCGACCGTTATTTTTTCTATGTTGTTTTATAGATCGTTGTTTTGTTTTCTTTTTGTCCTTTTTCTTTAGGCCATTGTGTTTTCTGTCCTTCTTCGATTTACAATTACCACTTTCTTATCTTTAATTCTTTCTTATTCCAATTGTTTCAATGAGCATGACTATTAATAATTTATTTGAAAAAAGGTTCGTATAGATTGTTTTAACATCCTATACAACATAAGACTTATTGTTTCCTAGAAAATATATATATTACATTTATTAATGGAAATTATATGAGTTTGCAGTTGCTTAGGGAATAGGATTATGGTGCTTAACGCCACTTTCAGCAATATTGCAGCTATGTCGTGGCGGTCAGTTTTATTGGTGGAGGAAACCGGCTTAAAAAATTTAAAAACCCTGAGGGTATTATCGCGCGATGGATATCTAGCATTGACACCTATGATATAGATATTCAACATCGCAAAGGTAATTTACACCGAAACGCGGATGGGTTGTCGCACAAGCCAAATAGAAAATGTAAACGTCAGAACTGTCCAGAGATGGATACTGATTTAGAATACTTTGAAAATAAGGAAGCTAGGGAAAATAACAATGCTGTGAGCGCTTACGCATGCACTCAAGCAACCGATATGAGTGCTAATATGGTTATTGATGGAAAGAAAAATGACAGCGACACTGATGCCATCAGTGAGTGCTAGGCAACCCAATTTAGTGTCAGTCCGGTCAATGTCATAGATGATAAACCTAGTTTTGATGGAAATACTCCTTCTAATTGGTTAAAATCTTGGACAAATTCACAATTAAGAGAAATGCAAGAAAATGACACAGACATTGGGTTTATTTTAACTCAAAAATTGAAAAGTGAAAACAAACCATCTAGGTAAAAATTTGAAGGGAAGTCCCAAGAAATGAAAATCCTTTTTGGATTATGGGAATTACTTATTATTCGTGAGGGTGTTTTATACAAAATTTTGGATACAATTAATCAAGCGGAAATTCTACAGTTGGTAGCTCCCAAAGACATTCGAAAGTTCATTTTTCAGCAATTACATGGTAGTAAATTGTCTGCACATTTTGGAAGAGATAGAACATTACATCTGATTAAAAACAAGTTTTATTGGCCAAATATGTCCGAATCTGTCAAAAGATGGTGTCAAAATTGTGAGCTTTGTGCAAAAAGAAAACCTGGTCCAGGAAAAGTGAAGTCATCTTTAAAACAAAATATATCCTCTGCTCCGTTAGAACGAATAGCTATTGATATTATGGGACCTTTACCCCTGACCAGAAATGGTAATGAATACATCATGGTATTACAAGACTACTTTACCAAATGGACAGAGGCATATGCTTTGCCAAATCACAGATCAATCACAGTAGCAGCTAAACTGGTTACTGAATTTATATGTAAATTTGGATGCCCACACCAAATTCATACAGATCAGGGACGAGAGTTCGAATCTAACCTGTTTCATGCAATTTGTGATAAGCTAGGTATAGATAAAACTAGAACTTGTCCATGTAGACCACAGTCTGATGGTATGGTGGAACGTAACAATAGAGCAATACAAGACATGTTATCTCTATTTGTAAATTAACGCAGAGATGACTGGGATGATTATTTACCATTTGTTACAATGGCCTACCGATCAACTCAACATGATAGCACTAAATGCTCTCCAAATTTGTTAATGTTTGGACATGAAATTAGATGTCCGATTGATATAATGTTTGGATTACCAAAGAGTCAGACAAATTTGTCTTGTCGAATTGCTTATGTTGAGTGGGTTCAGGAAGGTTTAAAAAACGCATTTGAATTTGCACACAAACAGATAGGTATAAGTGCGTCCAGACAAAAAGAAAACTTATGACAAAATTTTAAAATACGACAGTTTCATGAAAACACTTGGGTCTGGAGATGGTACCCTCCAGAGGCAAACAAAAAACTAGGATAAGGGTGGATATGTCCGTATCTGATCATTAAGAAATTAACAGATCTTACATACAAAATACAAAAACATCAAAATTCAAAGGTAATTGTCGTACATGTAGATCAACTGAAACCGTATCTTGGTGAAACAGAACCATTCAACTGGAGAACACATGAAAATAGCACTGCAGAGTGCACAGATAATATTGAAAATGAAACAGTTGATGAAAATGAAAATTCCACTGAAATTGACATTCACAGTTCCAAAACTGAATCAGTACAAATCCCAGAAATTATCAAAACAAGATCAGGGCGTATAAGTAAACCTAAAAAGATATTTTAACCATGTACTTAAAAAAATACAAATATATATAAACTGTTTCTAAGTACTGCTATTTCTGATGTTGTAAAAGGGCCCGTACATCATCATAAAAGGCACAATTATTCGTATAATGCAATATATTTTCCAGATGGAATTACAAATAAATGTAGACAATAATGAATACGAGTCGTTTAAGAATCAGGGGTCGATTTCACAAAAGGTCGTAAGTCTAAGATCAGTCGTAAGTGTGAATTTCAACCAATCAAAAGCTTGGAAATCACACTTACGATTAATCTTAGACTTACGACTTTTTGTGAAATCGACCCCACCATCTGAGGGAATTATGGCCTCTAAATGGAGCATATTGTAATATGCCGCATTGTGATTAGACCCAGTTCTTTGATACCTTCAACAAATACAAGAAGCATTTTGGAAGAATACATACAGCAACCGTCAAACATTTTGTATGTAACTTATGTCATTTGTCAAGAAGAAAAGTATCAGATGTGAAGAAACATATTAAGACACAGCATAAAACTGACCAAAATAAATTCCACCAGATTACGGTAGATAATAAGGATTACGTTGATAATAATGACATACTGCCATACCGAATCGGAACGCAAGAAGAACGAAATGAAGCTGTGAAAGAAAGAGCCGAATTAGTCAAACGAAAACAGAAGGAAAGAGAGGAGCAGGAAAAGAGAACAATAGCAGACAGATGCACTGTAACACACATTGAAGATAAATATTACAATGCCCGAGATGAACGTTTACAGTTCGACTTCAGTACTAAGAAGACAACAATGACAAGAACAGTTATTCGAACAAAAAACAGAAAAAAATAAAACAAAATAAACATTAATTTGTCATTTGTTTAATATTTTTTCATGATATTGAAAATTGCAGACTGTTTTTATTTTTGATAATTTATAGTTCAAATTTAAATTATTAATTAATATTAATTGATATCTAGATAATTTGATCTCATTTTTTATAATGTATTGAAAATATTTTTGATATTTCACTTTTGTACATATGTTGAAATTTTTTTGGATAAATTTTGGATATTTTTTATATAAGTATCTTTACACTCGTTAAAGTTTAATTACGGGTACATTTTTTTATAATTTTCTCAAATATTTTTTGTTGAGATCAAATGAGTACATTTGATCTTTTAAGTGGGGAGGAATGTGGCAGATCAGCCAAGAGTTATCATTTTTGACTGTTGATATTTTGACAAATACCCATACACTTCCTGTTTCAAACAGAATTAAAAGGTTTGTTTTATTTGATATAAAGTAATTTAGTTATACTAGTTACTTTTAACAGTTAGATGTTGAAAATATATCAGAAAGATAATTTATTTGCAGTTACAATTTGGACATTTTACCTGATAATCAGTTGAGTTCATATTATATAAATATCCAAAGAAATTTGTTTTAATGGTCCAGATTTATATCTTCCAAGAAGGTAAATGATAGTATATCACAATAGCCAGGCTGTTGAATCTCAATGCTATTTTCTGGATCACTCTTTTGCTTTTAGTCAGTCTAAATTGGGAGTAGATTTTGGCATGTTAAAATTACATCTCCTTTCATTATTGGATTATTTAACATAGGTTTAAAATTAAGGATGTTAAATTGGGAATGTAAAACTGGTTTGGTGATCTCGCCCTTGAAACTACCACTTCCTTCTTATTCATATTCATTGATTTTCATGTTGGACTATATATTTTTTCTAAAGTTTATCATTTACATTTCATTGTCATGTTATGATTTATTATGATACCTAATAAATATCATATCGTATAATCTTGCTATATCACATCCATGAATTCCACCATGCTGGCTTATACTTGTCTCACTGTATTCTGGGGTGAGTTATAAGCTTTGTCCTCTCAAGTCCACTCCCATGTGTATAGTGTGGGTAAAGTTGTTGGACTATTTCTTGTATACACCTTTGTCCCCAAAGAGTGATAAAGGTCATCTTGGGAAAATAGTTGATTAAATCGAACCTGGTGTTGTATTTGATTGACTGACAATATAGTGTAACATATGTACACGTAAGCTAGTAGTTCACTTGATTGTCAGGTCAGTCCGGCTACAGAAAGTACAGACACGCAATGGTCAAAATCCAAATCTTCATGATGAATGTCACACTGATTATAATAAGCAGTATTTTTCTCCAGCATATTTTAAAATTTGAATATTAAATGAACCACACCATCGATTATTCAAATAGACACGAACGCCATTTAAAAAAAAAATGTTTTTGTCAGTGTTACTATGGAATTAAAGTACCACCAAAGTGTTAATGCTCCATAAAAGTTATGAGATTATTTAAACGTTAAACGTAGAATATAAAACATTAATACTTTTTTGAATAACCGTCTATCATAACGGTTACGCTTCAAGTACAATACATGTACAGCGGTATGTTTACAGAGAAAAGAATACGTCAATATCATTTTCAGTCAATCGTGAATCACATATTGTTATAACACTGATTAGGAGTTTAATGTATTGTTCTCCAGTATGTTTGAAATAATGGAGAGTAACTATATTTAATTAATACCACATGCATCGATTATAATTAATCGGAAAGAACAAAGACAGTAACTCGAATAATACTGCGCCCTCTATCAGCAACATCGCTGGAGCTGCTGTCTGGTTCAGAATACCAATCAAATGTCAGATATTAGAGCGTATCTGCATTAGTAAGTTCATTGACTTCCGTTTGTAAATATTGACAAAGCAAACATGGAGAAGGATTGTGCCTTTGCAAATTTAGAAGACAAATACAACTTTAAATTAAAAGAAAAACAAAAAGTGGCAGTAGAATCTATACTAGACGGTAAAGACACTTTCATTGTATTGCCAACGGATTATGGAAAATCCAAGATTTATTCGCATTTGCCAGAAATATACGAACTTACTAAATGTGTAAATGGGACAGTTCTTGTCATTTCGCCCATTCAGGCCCTCATGTTGGACCAAGTTGTGAAGCTTGAACGTCTAGGAATACGTTCCACATTAGTTGGAGAGTGTCAAAAAGACAAGGGCATTGCGACGAAAATTCAACACCAGAGGCTGCATTAACACCTGGGCCCTGGAGGAGAAACTTTATTCGGGGTGCTTTCCATGATTCTCTGAAGGCTGTGGTCATTGATGAAGCACATTGAATAACAGAATGGCAGTATTTTATAATTAATACATATATGAATACACATGATACATGTACATGTAGACTAAATTGCAGTACACTGCAGTGTTCGAAATTAGCGATAGACCATATCATAGACAAAATCTATCAGAAATTGTGTCCGTCTATGCCGACATATTTTGAGGTAGACTAAGACCTAATGTTTAAGCAGATTTTCATATACTACTGTCTACGCTAAAAGTTTATCTATGGTGTTTACGAATTTTGTCTTTATCGATAGAAAATTTAGTTTCTCACAATGGTACAGTCAGATACATTCTGTGATAGACATCTTCAATCTTTATTTAGTACTTTGAATGTTACAGTTTATCACNTAAGTAAATACATTACACAGATTAAAAGATATATCCATATCACTAAGGAAAGTGATACTTCTATCACTGCATGTCCCTTACTGGACTGTAATGTAACAACTCACATTTGTTACATGAAAACAAGAGAAACTTATTTAAAATTTAGTGTATACATTGTACTAGTACAGACAGACATTCAGTGACAAATCACTGTGATAGAAGCCACGCTTTCGGTGATAGTGATTTATCGATTCTTGCATTGTATTGCACCGTCGTGTTGGTTTTTCAGAAGTGAAAGTAATAACACCTGATTATACAAATGGCTTGCAAGATAGTGTGCATTGTAGGATGTATATATTTTTTTTAAATACATCACACGATTTGTCATGGAACATCTCCGACTGTACTGTAGATATATTTCAAACTATTCATCATGTTCGTTACATGCTGTTGAAACAAAAAAATATTTATTTTTCAGGGGAGTTGAATTTAGGCAAGACTATGCCAAACTTGCAGAATTATGGTCAATTGTCCCACATGATACTACATTTGTAGCAATGACAGCAACTGCTACAAAGGCTATGAGAGCAGATATCATCACTAAATTAAATATGGTATCATCAGAGACTACAACAATATCAGTATTACCAGAAAGAAACAATATTACATACGTGACAAAGAAATCCAAGAAAAATTTACAATAGATGCAATGGTTGTTAAATGATGTGCTTGAGTATGGTAACAAAACTATTGTATATTGTAGAAATATTGCCTCATGTGCCAACTTGTATGAGTATTTTAATCAATCCTTAGGACAGACCAACACTTTAAGTGAGAGGCTTGTTGCTATGTTCCACCGTTCAACTGCTGATAGAAACAAGGATCATGTGCTTTCAGAATTCCCGAGATCAGACAGTACATTACGGATTGTCTTTGCAATAGTTGCTTATGAAATGGGGATTGATATACCAGATATCGAGCAAGTGATACACTGGGGGCCCCACGTGGATTAGAACAATTTGCTCAGGAAAGTGGTCGTGGTGGTAGAGATGGTCGTCCATCATTATCATGTGTTTATTTTTCTGGACATGACATTGCCAAAGGGAAAACAACTACAGAAGTTCGTGAATACTGCCAATCTACAGGTTGCTTAAGGGAAGTAATAAACTTGTACTTTAAACTTTAAGATTGCAATGGACCATCTAACTTTATGTCTCATAATGGTCGCTGTTGCTCTTTTTGCCATTCTGACTGTTAATGTGGGGACTGCATTTCCTACGAGTGCTTATTGGATGTTACATATGTTAGTACTGATGACATTTCAGTCAGAAATTTAGTTGAGAAACAATTGGTCATGTTGAAGGAAAACCTGATTGATTATAAGGACTTTGTAGAAGAAGAGTACAACAGTGACACATCAGTAATTACACACACTTTTATCCACAGTATAGTTTGTAATTCTCCTTACCTTATGTGTGAAGATGTCATGGACCTTGGACTTTCATCGCATGCATTAGCAGAGGAAATATTGTTGATAATTGAAGAGATTGAAAATATATAAAGTTCTTTTTAATTCCAATTAAATTTTGTATATTACATGTATTTATCTTATCAAAGCCAGACTTGAAGCAAGTAAATGAAAGAAACTTGACACAATAATTGTACTATTGCAGACATAACTGAGGAAAATTATCAAATGTGTCTCTTTAGCATGATTATGCCACACCAAATTAAGTACTTGTTCTTCTAAATACTGCTTTATCATTTCTATTTTTGTTTAAGTAATAACTTCATTTTTATTGACTTGGTTTGAAAAAAAAGTACAGTAAGTGATTCCAAAAATTATATAAAATTAAAATGATCATGATGATGAGTAAATAAACTAAAAGTGTATGTATTTGGCTTCTCATCAATCATTTGCAAATACACAAATGTTTCCTGAACATGATGAATATAGAAAACTAGACACAAATTTAACAAAGTCAATGAACCGAGAAAATGAGGTCATGGTCAGGTGACACATGCCCGGCTGACATGTACACTCCCAAGATAAAAGCATGGACCAAATATAGTTGATCCATAATGAGTGGCTACTTAATCACACAAACTTGACACTGTTTTAACAAACCAGTGAAGTGTAAATGAGGTCAAGGTCAGGTGACATATGCCGAGCTGACTTTTACATTCCAGGATGAATGCATGGACCATACACAGTTGATCCCTGTGTGGTTTCTGAGAAACTGACCTAATCGAACAAACTTGATGCAGATTTAACAAAGTCAGTTCACCTGGAAAATGAGATCAAGGTCAGGTGACATGTGCCTGGCTGACAAATACACACAACAATGAATACATGGACCAAGAAACAAATTTTGACGTCTTCGGCATGCCCGGTCTACAGTTTCACATAATTCCCCACCATTTTCTAGTGGGTATAAAATTTAAATGATAAATCAACAATGATGTTACAATAAACAATTTTATTTTCGCCTTTCATTAATAAATTTAGACCGAATAATCTGTTTCCTGTGTGGCTATATTTGTCATTATATATTTCCGTTTTTATTATTTGGACATTAATTTTATTTTCATTTTTTTCTGCAACACTGAGACAAAAAACACTACTATATAAATGTAGTAGAAAACATACAATTTGTATCCTTCATGAATAGACCGGTAGGTGTTTGCATTACACAAATCTCGAGAAATCCCAGAAGTTCCAGTGCATACAAATTGTATGTTGTCTACTATTTTATATAATAGTTCTTTCTGTCTCAGTGTCCAAATAATAAAAAGGAAATATATGACAAATATAAACACACAAGAGACAGATTATTCGGTCTATAATAAATGTAACAAACATTAAATAAAAATGTCAAAAGACAAACATACATACATGTACATCTTATAGTTGTGTTAAAAGCTTACTGCTGATATTTTTTTTCAAAATAATGGCAAAGGTCAGATGAACACATTCATTGGATTTTTAGTTTCATTCAAACCATCATCTTATACCATGTTGAGAAAAAAATCCATTTATGATTTAATATTGAGAAAATAAAGGAATAGTGATTTTGATCAGTAGATGAAGAAAACATAAAATTAAAATTTGCATATTTTACTAGGAAACAGAGTTTATGGTGATCTTCTTGTGTAAGCAATGCCAATATTGACACACTATATTAATACAAGTGGAAATAAGAAGATGTCTGCCAGCATACTGTAATGTTGAAAATGCATTTTAAGTATACCATAAATCTATGGATAATCAGTATACTGCCCAGCTATTGCGACGTGGACGCCTCCTCGTTAAGAGTTAAAATTTTGAAAATAAAAGCCAAAATTTTTATATTTTATACATTTATCAACCAAATATTCATTTATTAATTATTTAAAAAAAATGTTTTATTGTTTTCATCAAATACTACTTCTCTTTAATATGAATTTCAGCCAACAAGCAGAAAAAAAGAGATGTGTTTAATTTAATTTTTATTTAAATTTGCAAATATATCTTTATTTTAGACCAGATATTGCTGGCAAAACCCATTTTGTTACTGGAAAGAAAAAGTTTAAACGTGAAAGTCTTGTTTATCATAATACAAGTTGAAAAACATGAAAAATGTTTCAATATGGTATCAGCAAAAGTCCATTCCTTAACTTATACTAGTACATTTTAGCTCCAGTAAACCATCTTCAAGTTTAATACTTCAGTCTTTTGAAAAACAGTCAGACAAAAATGAAAATGGACTTATAATGATATTGCCAAAGAAATAAATACATATTGAAGTTATAGAGTACGAATTAGTATCTTTATTAATCTGGCTAGTAACATACTTTTGTTGGCAAGAAAAATATATTTCCTTACTAGCCATTGGCTAGTGGGAGCTGGTATGAATCGTAGAGCCCTGATATTTATGATTTAATATTGAGAAAATAAAGGAATAGTGATTTTGATCAGTAAATGAAGAAAGCATAAAATTAAAATTTGCAAATACACTTCCTGTTTGGGGGGACGTCCATCATGTGTACATGTAAAAACATAGATAAGTTCGTGAAGTAAGATGTTTTCTACTCGTAGACTTTAATATGTACTTCACTATCGGAAGAAACATGATGTTCTTGTTGATGAATTGAAAGAATTTATGTAAAAATATGAGTTGACTGATGTACAAAATGTAGATGGACACCAACCTAGCAGTGCGATATTGGATAAAACGTGATGGTACTGACTTTAAAGAAGCTCTACATCATTCTGTAAAGACAAATGGGAAGGCGATGTAGATGTGAATGACAACAAACTACAACAATTACGTGAAGAGTCAAGAGTATCATTCATTAAGTCTTACACCTCAACAGCTGATGTAGATTCTGCAAAGGAACAGATATTGGCAGATTTATAGGCTGATCATACTTTTGTTGACACAGCATTCAAAGAATTACGAAAGAAGTTTGACCAACAAAAATACAAACTGAGACACTGAGACATTTTATTCACAAGTGGAAAGTGATTATCAATTATATTTGAAAAACTTGTTCAAGAAGAAGAGAACAGCCACAACCCATGTTCTTGTTATTGCTGTTTCTGATGAGCGACTAAGTAGCAAACCATATACACTTCATGTCTAGTATTTACCATATAAATCCTTAAGGGATCAGTACATTAGAGATATTACAGCGCCATTAAAGAAGACGATGACTGATGAGTATCTAAGCCTACCATCCAGTACCCAGCAAGCACAACAACGTTGAAAATTGGTTGTTACGTTGAACAACCAAAATTCAACATTGTTTCAACGTCACAATTTCTACGTTGAATTTGCAACGTTGAAAATAGCAACGTTGTTTCAACGTTGAACATCCAACCTTCTGAGTTCAAAGGAGATGCAATATTAAAGGGGGAGGGCTTATTTGAAACTCTTGGGTTAGGTCCTTTTTAGGTAGAGAATTCTGGATTGATTTGTTTTTGGTGACTACGATTATTATTTTCATATATCAGTTGGAAACTAGTTGCAATAGTATTTCTCACAAATTGAAAGATAGGCTAAAATAGTTTTAGCAGTCAGCAAATAATGAAGTTGGTGCAAAAAAAGAAAATGCCTATTTCACTTTAAGGCCAACCCCTTCCTAATTTTATTTTCATGCATCCCTCCTTTTTTCCCTCAAACACATCCCTTAATTTAAATCATAGACAAATATGTCTCTGTTTCAATTTAATATAAGTCTCTTACTGGGACTTCCTTCCTAATAGTAACCACCATGTATGCGTTGAACTGTTAATCGAATCTGTAGGTAAAAATTCGTTTTATCATTTTTAAAATTTTCGCGAGCTAGAAACAGGAAGAAACAAAATTCGCACATGCGCATTACCGAGCAGTTCAAATATCCAGAGTGCATATCAACACTGCAGACCGACAGAGACACGAAGAAGCAGAAGATTTTTAGTATCCTGAAGGTGTTGTTTTTGGTGAAAACTGTTTTGGAGAGGTAATTTGCATATCACAAAGCACCACCACCAAGATTTTCGTTTTAAACTCTGGTTAAAGAGTTGTGTTCGTGTTGTGTTTGATTTACCTTGTTGCAACTTGCATGGTTTGTAAACTCTGTTGTTTGACTCCTCAGTTTATGCTACAGCGAACAATATTACTTAGAAAATGGAGACACCTTTATTCAAACACATTCATAAAGGAATGTACTACATTTTAAGCATGGGCTGTGACTTTTGTGGAATTAAAAAAAGGGCCGGAGGGGCCAAAACAGGCTGCAAAAAAAAACCACTTTGAAGTATCATATAGGCATTTTTTATAGGTTTGTGACTTCCTATTTACCGACTGTTAAGGTGACTCATGAAAATTTCAAAAACAGCAGATTATACATGTTAAAACACTGTTTCTGTAAGTAGTATACTATCGATAGGGACACCCTATTTTGGGGTAGTTATTCGTTGGCGTTCAACCGTGGACACATTGGTTTGTGTGCATTTACTTTTATTCTAGTTGACCAATTTTGCATTATGTTTTACCCTTGTTTGTCTCTCTTTCCCTCTGTCATGTTTTGGTTTCCCTTCATGAGTTTGTCTTGGTTTGGTCAAATGTTGTGAAATTTGGCTGTGTTAAGAATCACAAAAGGTCTGTCAACATTGATATTGACAAGAGTACATGTGTCCCATGTTCACCTTCTTTTTTTTTCATTTTATTATATTTTTTGCTGGTAAAATACAGAATTAAAATTAATACATGTGTAAATTTGCTGACCAGGCTTACATGTAAGCCATAATATTATCATGTGAAAATGTGTCCGATTGTATCTTTTTCAAATGAAAATTCACAACAGACCAAAAGAAGTCACTTCTGCGCTTTATTCCGTCCTCGACTTTATCATAGAAAACAATTGTAACAGAGGACAATATTTCACGGCGGACACTTTAATCCTACAGACCGACTGACTCACTTACAGTACATGTATGTATGGGTCAACAACTGCCAGATAAATTTGTTTTAATTAAACGCAGTTAATGTGTTGCCCGATTGTTGAGCCACTTTTTCAACAGTTATAGAGTGTTGGAATAAGTTACAAAATGTACAACAAATACCGAAGTTGGAGAAAAAAGATGGCTTATAAGATACAATTCCAAAAAGCTGACCATAATATAGGTCATACACACAAAATTCCATATGTGAAAAGTGCAAACTGGAAATTATACAGACTTCTAAGAAATTAACAAAATTGTTGTAGTTGTGACAAAACACAGTCGCTTGAATTTCAATGAATTAAATAAAGGAAGAGTAAAAAAATATTGTATATATATAGTATAGAGAGAAAGTTATGAAATGCATTTTTGCGCCAAAATGTAAACAATCGTCATTAGACCTAAACGGATGCAAATTGATACGCTTCGTGGATTCTTTTTTTACACTGGACATGTTTTTTTTATACATCCGTTTTGTAAGAACCTTTATTCCGAGCATTTTACAAACGTATGGGCCATTTTTTCACTGTCGTTCAGCATCTGAGTTTGTTACAGTCGCCATGGTGGTACTCTTCAGCAGTGAATGAAAAGTTTTCTAATTTGAGTCAACAGCGGCAATTTTCCGGATCAGGACAAGACATCAAGGGACTCAAAATATCTAACACATAGGTAAAGTTGTGTACCCCTACTTAAAATGTATGCAGAAGCAATGTTTTGCTGTGTTTGTCTTACCATGAAACAAGCTACAAAACGTCATCATCGAATTTTTGTGTCATTTTCATATTTTGCGCCATTTCAACTTTGTAGATTATCTCCCCTTATTTTCGTACAAGCGAAACATTGAACAGTCAAATATTGCTTTCTAAATTTCTCAAATGATCTAATTAATCGATTAAAATTCATATGAAGTGCTTACTGCTAAATTTATGATTTTACAGATGCTTTGAAATAGTATTTATCATTCACTGCTGAAAAGTACCACCATGGCAACTGTAACAAACTCAGATGCTGAACGTCAGTGTAAAATGCTCGGAATGAAGGTTCTTACAATACGGATGTATAAAAAAAAACATGCCCAGTGTAAAAGAATGATCCACGAAGCGTATCACTTTGCGTCCGTTTAGGCCTAATGACAATTGTTTACATTTTGGCGCAAAAATGCATTTCATAACTTCCCCTATATACTATATATATATACAATATTTTTTTTTACTCTTCCTTTATTTAAATCATTGAAATTCAAGCGACTATGGACAAACAGTAGTCTGCACAAAGGCAATTTCCCCCCCTAGTCAAGTTTGCTAAAGGTGCAGAATAATACATTTTTGCAATATCATTCCAAGGGAATGGGATTTACAATAACCATTATACAAATGTAGTTATTAGTTAAATCTTGTCTATTTTGTGTTTGCAGTCAGTCCTATACCAATCCAATTTTAACGCATAATTCCATGGAATGGTTTTGATAATAAATTGTGTATTTGATTTTCTTTTTCAGATGTAGGAGTAATGGACTGATGGCTGGAATGAAGATGAAGGGCTAGAAGTATAAATTCCCTTTTGCAAAGTCATGCTTATTTAAACTAATCAAAGGTTAGTGATTATTATTAAGATTGTCATTTTTTTTATGATTTTCAAGACTTTATATAAGTAATAGTATTTACAAAGTTTTATTCTTTTCATTTTGATGTTCTTCAAGTAAAATCTTTAACAAGTATATCTTATCAAAAGTTAGCATTTAATTTGATAATCTAATAATTGATTGTGTTATTGGACGCATGCAAATATTAAGATTATTAAAACATTTTTGTAGGAGGAGAGGGGGTATTTGTAGTGAATTTTAAACGGTAGCAGTGAAATTTACATGGTGCTTCATTTTGTCCTATAAAGTAAACTGCAAATATACATGCGAAGAAATCCAAATAAACAATATACAGATTAAGGTAACTACGGTAGCAGCAGTCTTGTGTACCTAGTCATTTCAATTTTGTTGGCATACACATTAAAGAAATGAGAACAAGTGGGATATTATGTGAACTCAGATATGTTTCAGATATAAAGACTGACATTTCAACTTGTGGTTATTTGAGTGCAACAGAAACCATTCACTTAAACCAAATGTGTATTAAACTTCAATAAACTCATTAACTTGTGTGTTCGTGTATTTATCAGAAATAGTAATAGAAATCTTTATTTTTACTTTCAGAAGTTCTTCTGACGTGTCATAACACAGATGAAGCAAAATTACCGAATGTGCCGCCAATTTCTTGAAGTTTGCGCCAGAAAGGATAGGCGGTGGTGGTAGAGGAGACAATTGACTTTTAATACGAAACAGATCTTAAAATTCTGTCAGACATCATTTATTGATTTAATCATTATGATACATTAAATAACTGAGAACATTTTATGATAAATTTATACAAATAAAGATTGACTGATTTTGATGATGCAACAGTCCTCAATACTTTAATGTTTGAGCCAATTAATTTTGTATATACCGTTGAATCCGGTCACTTTGTAGGAAACCTGTGTTTAAAACAGTCAACAAATATGAGTGAGCTTTGTATTAAAGTCTGAAATGTCGCAATGTAAGATGTCCATAAATGGGTTTTGATTTTTGGTGTTTTAATGCCACTTTCCACAATATATCAGCTATTCATGGCGACCAGTTTTGATGGTGGAGGAAGCCGGAGAGAACCATCGACCATGGTCAAGCAACTGGTAAACTTTATCACTTGCGGCTGCAAGTCGAGTGTACCCTTTTTGCAATTTACAAGGCCGGGCGTGAACCCACGCCGTATTGGTGATAGGCTTGTTAGATCCAACGACCTAACTCATTGAACCACCCGGGCCCCTGTGTCCATAAATGGGGGATCTGTTGGATGTTTTGTGAACTTTTGCATGCAACTAAATTGTAAGGACTAGCATCCAAATATTGAAAAAAAAAATATTTTGTATATTTGGTTAAAACTGCATGAAACTTTTTAAAATTTCATTATATGCCAAAGGTACGTGTCCTACCGATTTTCTGTAGAAAAAAATATAACATCACATTTATTGTTCTAATTTATAGGTAACATTGTTATGATGTAATCGGGATCATTTTCGGGGTATAAATCGTTGATAAAACATATCCAAAAACCTATAACATGTATTATTTTTTTCAAAATCTGGATGCATGCACAATTTCATAAAAATCGGAGATCACCCATTTATGAACCTCTTATCCTAAACAGCAATATTCTATTCTATTTGTCATGTTAATTACAAAATATAGTATATGCAACATCTATCTCCCAGAATTCTAAGTTTGTTTGTTTGTCGGGTTTTTTTTTCATGCGTTTTCCCCCATATAGTATATGCAACATCTAACTCCCAGAATTCTAAATTTGTTTGTTGTTTTTTGTTGTTGCGTTTTCTCCCCTTTTTACACTATATTGTCATACGGTATGATTGGAACTACAGTAACATTGGAAATTACAAATATTTCATCTAGCTCCACATTATATACTACTACAATGTATACAATAACAGTACCAGTAATTGAATAATGATGAGAAGAAAAACCTCTTCTTATTCCAAATAAAAATTACCAATACAAACTGAATATTAAGGAACACAAAGGCAAACAATAAAATCACTATGTTCTAATATGGCTTAGAAAAAGAGACAAGATGCAAGAAGAGTGCACAAATATGGAAAAAGGGAGTCCTATTTATTCAACCCAAATTCAACATGAAAAAAAAACATTTTTCAACGTTTAATCAACGTTGAAAAGTAATGTTGGTTCAACGTTGTTTCAACTTCCATATCCAACTCAAAATCAACGTTGATTCAACGTAGGAATACAACGTTGTTTCAACGTAAGAATACAACGTTGTGTGCCTGCTGGGTATTGTCATTGTGTTGCAGAAATCCGACGTTAATATTTATTATGATAATAATGGTTACCCAACTAGTGCGTCAATTACTTTACGACATTACAAAAACATGACAAACGACCAACAACAACAATATCAATTTCAGGTCAGACAAACAGGGATCTATGTCCAGTCCTAGCCTTACATATTTATTTAACTACATTCAATCCAAAAATGGGACCATTTTTCCCCCCAGTTTCGAGATGGGTCCCCTGTGAAACACTGTTTTGGGCAACTTTCTCACATTTTAAAATTCCTTGGACTTAACCTAAAATTATATCTCGGGCATTCATTTCTGATTGACGCAGCTACCCATTTCGTAAATTTAGGGTATTCTGAAGCATATATCCGGAAAGTAGGTCGCTAGAACTCGAATGCGGTTCAAAAATACATTAGAATACCGGTACATTCATCCAAATTATAAAGAATCATGTCTAGTCTTTGCCTACACTATATACAGGCCAGTACATCCCGTGACCGAATTCTCCTCACTATTTATGTAAACATAAGGTCTTTTAGCTTCAGTTTTAATGTCTCCCAAAACAAACAGAAACAAGATATAAACTTCAGAAAGTACAGACACGCAATGATCAAAAGCCAAATATTCCCGAACTTCTTCGCCGTGAATCTCACACTATACAATAAACAATAATTTTATCCAATATATTACAAAATTTGAAGATTAAATGAACCACATCTAGACGATTATTCAAATAGAAACGAACGCTATTTATGTACAAAGAAAAATGTTTCTGTCATTGTTGCTATGTAATTAAAGATACCTTAGTGTAAATGCTGCAAAAAGGTGTGACAAATTATTTCAACGTATCATATAAAAGTTCGTAATAAAGCTGCAAATCTCCTTATAAACATTGATACTTTTTTGAACAACAGTGTATTATTATAACGATTACGCTTCAATAGAATATAAATGTACAACGGTATGTTTACAGAGAATAAACACTACAATGTTATTTTCAGTCGATCGTGAATCACAGCCAGGTAGAAATATCTCGGTCACATTTACATAGGTACAACACTAATTAGGAGTGTAATTTATTGTTCTGTAGTATGTTAGAAGTAATTAAGAGGCACTGTTTTTGAAAACTACCACATGCATCGATTATAATTTGATACAAAAAGGACCTATAAAAGGTTTAACGAAGTGACCAACACGAAACGCCATTAAAAAACGTTTTTGTCGGTGTTATTCTGTAATATAAGTACCATAATATACACAAAGTGAACTGCATAAACTTACGTTCGTCACTTGAAATCCAAGTTAACTTGACATTCGCATTATAAAAGTGTTTATTTGAAAATAAAATCACAATGAATCACATGGATTTAAAATAATCCGTAGTGAAAGTCACATACTATATGTGAATAATGTTCGAAAGACTGGATTGTGTAATTTTGATGATAAACGTGTTTAGAAGAATTCAATAGTTTTGACTATGGACATTTTAAAATTCCCAATGCCAATAAATATTGTAGCGTATATTTTTGAAAAATACTATATCGTTTATAATATAGGGTTATTGCATGAATATTGGTGAATATTGTCCCGAGCAGTGAATCATATTGCACGAGAGTGCGAGTGCAATATGATACACATAATATTCACCAATTTTCATGCAATAACCCTTTTATTATAGAGTAATATTTTTTTTTGTTTTCCTTAAGTATTATTAACCTGCTGAAATTTAAGTTTTCGTGTATTGTTCTTATATTGCACTAGGTCAAATATTTGATATTTGCACTAGGGTAATATGATGTTTTGGGAAAACTAGGGAAATATTATTGATTTTTTTTATTTGATTTTTGGTGCTTAACGCCACTTTCAACAATATTTCAGCTATATCATGGCGACCAGTTTTAGTGGTGGAGGAAGCCTGAAGCATCGACTTCAATCTTCGTAGTCCAATCTGTCTCGACGTGAGACAGATTGATGTAGTTAATCAACCTATCTGACAGTCCGCAAGTTGACTGGATATAATAACGTCTGGAGATGTCGTAATCATTAGCATTGGCATGAGCTATAATTGTTCGAGATCGTTGTGTCCTCGCTATACGCGGTTCACCCAAATTTCCAGCATCGTACTGTTCAGCAACTACTTGGTTCATGTTTTGAATCATGAGTAGATACAAAGTGGTTCATGTTTTGAATCATGAGTAGATACAAAGTGTTAGGATCCGACTTGTAGTAATTAATTAACGCCATCCGTACAGTTTTCCATGACACTTTATCGCAGGGATGACCAGGCACTGTCGTTTTGGACACTCTCATCTTAGGCTGTCTCTTCTTCTTCTTACATTTGGTCGACGCGGTGGTGGTGGGCTGTGGCGCTTCTTCTGACGATGACAAAGATGATGATGATGTTGAAAATAATGGCGTCTGCGTTGACTTCTTCTTCTTCTTCTTCTTAGGTTGAACTTCGTCGTCTTCTTCATCCGATATCAGTAACGAGTATGAGTGCACCCGTTTTTGTAATTTACAATGCCGGGCGCGAACCCACACCGTATTGGTGATAGGCTTGTATGAGTTGTTAGATCCAGCGACCTAACTCATTGAGCCACCCAGGCCCCCATAATGGAAGAAAAAACCTCAAGTTTGTAGATGACTATCCAATGAATATTCATGTATAGTTTGGCTTTAATCATATTTGTAGTTTCTGAGAAAGCATTTGAACATTTTCCTATACGGTCCAATGTTAATATATTTCCTGCAGTGGTGGCCATCTTGGATTTCCGATCGACATAAAAAACATAATATTGTAGAAGACCTTCCAATGATAATTCTTGGGCAAGTTGGTTTAAATTGTCCAAGTGGTTTCAGAGAGGAAGCCTGTTGAGACACTTTTCCCATAGGGTCCAATGTTAAACTAAGTCCTGCTGTAGCAGCCATCTTACATTTTATATCGGAACAAAAAACCTAAACTTTGTAGAAGACTAGCCAATGAACATGCCTGTCTAGTTTAGATTCAGTCTGATTTGTAGTTTCTGAGAAGAAGGCATTTGAACATTTTCCCATATGGTCCAATGTTAATCTATGTCCTGCGGTGGTGGCCATCATGGATATCCGATCGGCATAAAAAACAGAAACTTTGTCGAGGACCTTCCAATGATCATTCCTGGGCAGTTTGGTTTCAATTGTCTTTGTGGTTTCAGAGAAGAAGCGTTTTGAAACATTTTCCCCATAGGGTCCAACTATGTCCTGCCGTATCCACCATTTTGAATTTCATATTGGAACAAAAAACCTAAAGTTTGTAGAGGACCATCCAATGAACATTCATGTACAGTTTGGCTTTAATCATATTTGTAGTTTCTGAACAGAAGGCATTTGAACATTTTCCCATAGGTTCCAATGTTAATCTATGTCCTGCGGTGGTGGCCATCTTGGATTTCCGATTGGCATAAAAAACAGAAACTTGGTAAAGGACAAGCCAATGATCCTTCATTTACAGTTTGGGTTCAGTCAGTTCATTAGTTTCAGAGAAGATCTTTGAAATTTCAGCCAATCAGAGCATATTATTGGCCCTGGCAGCCATGTTGAATATCTGACTAAAACAAAAATAGAAAATTGTAGAGAACCATCCAAGGAGCATTCCTGCTAAGTTTGGTTCCAATTGGCCCAGTAGTTTCGGAGAAGTAGCTTGAAATGTGAAAAGTTTAGACGACGGACGACAGACAACGGACGCCAAGTGATGGTAATAGTTCACATAGATCTTTGGTCCAGGTGAACTAAAAACGGAATATATGTTAAACTACTCCTTCCCATGTAGCTGCAGTTAAAATTTGAGCTCAATTTGACTTATACTAAATCAGCAATGGACAATTGAAGAAAATTC
>MJUT01002628.1:15477-26503 GCA_002080005.1 Gigantidas platifrons
CAGCCATTAGAAAAAACACCACACTGTCACAACAATTCCACCAGCCATTAGAAAAAACACCACACTGTCACAACAATTCCAACAGCCATTGCAAAAACACCACACTGTCGCAACAATTCCAACAGCCATTACAAAAACACTACACTGTCACAACAATTCAACCAGCCATTAGAAAAAAACACTACACTGTCACAACAATTCAACAGCCATTAGAAAAAAACATTACACTGTCACAACAATTCCAACAACCATTAGAAAAAACACTACACTGTCACAACAATTCCAACAGCCATTAGAAAACACACCACACTGTCACAACAATTCATCCAGCCATTAGAAAAAACACCACACTGTCACAACAATTCCAACAGCCATTACAAAAACACCACACTGTCACAACAATTCCAACAGCCATTACAAAAACACTACACTGTCACAACAATTCCAACAGCCATTAGAAAAAACACTACACTGTCACAACAATTCCAACAGCCATTAGAGAAAACACTACACTGTCACAATTCATACAGCCATTAGAAAAAACACCACACTGTCACAATTCATACAGCCATTAGAAAAAAACACCACACTGTCACAACAATTCCAACAGCCATTAGAGAAAACACTACACTGTCACAACAATTCCAACATCCATTAGAAAAAATACTACACTGTCACAACAATTCCAACAGTCATTATAAAAAACACTAAACTGTCACAACAATTCCGAAATCCATTAGAAAAAACAATTCGTAGAAAGAGGTAAATTCGATACCCATAGCACACAAATACATGACCGCTCTCTTTCCTGACTTGGTACAGGTACTTCAATAAAAAGTGCATTGAGGGGTGTTAAACTAAACTAGTTTTATCGGCTCAAACCATAATTGATATTATTTCAATCTTTATTATTGTTTTCTTCTGTTGCTTTTAATTTACATGACAATGCAAAATGTGAAGACTTGTACAACTTCCGGTTGACGATTTTTTCACCAATACGCTCTTTTGCCTTTCGGACTACTTCGGCATTTTCCTCTGTTTCATTTTGATCATAAATCTGTACGTAAACATAACTCTTTTCCAAATCAATAGTTTTCGAACCTTCAACGACATTCCCATTTTCATCAACATGCACGTACTTCAACTCAATGATATCAGCTGGTATGTACGTGTTTGTTTCAGCAACAACTGCAGCATGCGGAAGCCAGCAGTATTTATATTCGATGACGTCACCTGCATGCACCTCATCAACAAATTTAACCAATCTCTTCGTAGGATGTGCTTGAACTCTCGGCAAAACCTAAAAAACAAAACACGGAATAAAAATATAATGAAGAAGGGTTAACAACGAAGATTGATCAAGTTCACTTCAAAGTCTTGTGTGTCAACTGATATCAGTCAGAAATGTTCAAATTTGCACGTCTTTTCGAGTACAAAAGCATAAACAGTAGTACTTATAGATTCTGTTGATATTAGATGGATGTTTCCCCTTTCTCTAAAAACGAACTCTCTTTACCCCACCTAAATTTGAATTGTAGAAATATTAACTAATCAGTTTGTAACCGTATATTTGTTCCTAATAATATTTGTTCCAAAAGCAAAAAATAATTGAATAATATTTATTCCATGGAACAAGTCTTATGAAATATTTATTCCACCTGTATGACATTTGTTCCACCTCTGAGAGGTACATTTATTATTGGTAAATGATATATTAAAAGTTCTTAAATATCAGGTGATTAGTTATGCAGAATAAATATTATATAATACTTGTACCTAGCAGAATAAATATTATATAATACTTGTACCTAGCAGAATAAATAGTATATAATACTTGTACGTAGCAGAATAAATATTATATAATACTTGTACCTACCAAAATAAAATGATACAATACTTAATTGTAACTACAGGAAATAAAACTCAAATTATATGTCCATACAATATATTCACACTTAACCTTCCACAATGTTTGTTCCTAAGAAAATTTATTTCTGGATCGGGAAATAATTTATGTAATATTTGTTCCATTTTAAACTTATTTGTTCCTTATAATATTTGTTTCTAAGAAAATTTATTATATAATAAAAGTTCCGGATAGGAAAATATTTTATGTAATACATGTTCCATTGTACTGGTATTTTGATTATGTCAGTGGAACATGTATTACATAAAATAAATTCGTTTTGGAACTTTTATTACATAATAAATTTTCTTAGGAATAAATATTATAGAGGAACTTCTGTTCCGTCACAAATTCACCACTTACCATTCTTGGATTGCTAGGAGTTTCGACATCAAAATTGACATACGCCTTAAACCACATTAGCAAAATAAGTTTCAAATGCATAAAAATGTATTCTAGAGCCAAATAATTACAACGGAACTTTATTTTTATGAAATCAAAACAGTTGTTTGTTTCTTAGTTTGTTTGTTTGATGGTGCTTAGTGCCACTTTCAACAATATTTCAGTTATATAGTGGCGGTCAGTTTTATTGGAGGAAACCGGAGGACTCGGGGAAAACCACCGACCTGTAGCAAGTCACTGACAAATTTTATCACATAATGTTGTACACCTCGCCCTGATCGAGATTCACACTCACAACATCAGTGGTGCTAGAGTACTGACTGCATAGGTAGTTGTAAATCCAACTACCATGCGAGTATGACCACGACTCCCCCTTAAATCAAAAAGGAATATGAGTAATTAAGTGCATTTGTGGACAACTATTTCCGGTATTAGTTGAGATACTTGTAAGAGTTTGAAGTCAGCTGGGTAAAACTAACTTGCTTCACGTCTGTGAACAATAGTATATATAAGGATTTGAGGCAGATTGGTAGCGACCCCTGTGCCTTTGTTGGATTCCTGGAGAAAACACTATTACTTTATTTATTTTCTTAATGTATCTTCCGAAATTCAAAAACAATACTATGGATTAAAGAGATTAAATGAAAATAATTCGAATAAAATGATACAGTCAAACCTTTATTAAGAGTTCACCTTTGGGACAAAGAAATAGTGGCCTTATAAGACAGGTGACCTCTTAAAATAGGTACAATTTAAATGAAATTTTCTATGACAGGTCAAGAAAAAGATGACCATTTAATAGAGGTGACTGTTTAATAGAGGTGACCACATGGGAAGGTTTTAGTGTATATAATACTGTTTTGATTAAGGTTATTCCAGAACTAAATAAGATGCGTACGCAGTCATATTGTTTTGTAAATAAAATGAAAAACAAATATCACACTGTTGGTATAGTTTCAAATTCACTAGAAAGAATCGATACCCTTAACATAGAAATACACGACAGCTCACTTTCCTGGCTAGCACAGGCGAGGTAAACTAGTTTCATGGCGCCCAAACCTTAAAGATATGATACTATTTTGATTAGGATTATTCCAGAAACCCGTCGTATGCTCTAAATTAGATACCTACATTTTCATATTATTTTATTAATAAAGGACGAAGTAGGCTGTACGATTTTTCTATTCATAGCCAAATATCTTTTCACCGGAAGTCTTAAAAATAGATCAATTGATATTTAGAAACGCAAAAGAAATATATTTCAATGAAAAATTCCCAATTCTTTAATTATTTACTCTATGCAAAATCGAAATAAACTTGAAATAAAATTCTAATGCAAAAATATCTTTCTACTAGACTCTCGGCGTAGGTCAAATGAACGGAACAGCCATAACAAATCTGCTACACAATTCATTCAAAATAAAAGATAATAACGTGTACGGACCATCGCATTATTGAAATTTCATTGAAAGATTTGCATTTGACCAGTTGATCGTTATTTCCTGTATTTTCGTGTTGTTTTAGTGTGGCTGTAATAAAAAGAAAATGGAGTAGTTACACTGTAAATAAAGGGGGGGGGGGTCTTGAATGGAATATCTTTGTTAGCAGACGAATATCTTCTAACTCCCCGAAGTATTTCTTCGCTCACAACTTTTTTGAATTTGTAAGTGGTTTTTTGTCAACCTAAATCTCATATTTTGATCATGAGTAGACTGGTGACCAAAGAGCATTCCTATGCTGATATCTTAAAGGGTTCCATGGCACAAACTCAAAATAAAAATCAAAAGAACCCTACCCATGAAATGCCTGTGCCTGCAACAGTCCTATTCAACAATTTAGACACTGCGCCTAAAACCTCCGACTGTACCCCTAAGGAAATTTATGTTGAAATTATTAAGATGAGCTCTCCTTCTCAAAATATAACCCCATACCCATCAAATTTTCAAGGTACACCTGCCATACCTATGCCTATAGGCTATGAACAATTTCAACCACCATCAAGTAATTTAAATGCCAATAACTAAGAAAATAAAGATAGAGAATGACCATTCACAAAATATAACCCCACAACAACCAAATTTACAGCATGTACAGGGTTCACCTATGCATATGGGCTATGAACAATTTAAACCCCCACAAAATAATTTAAATGCCCCAAACTCTTGAAGAATTAAAATAGAAAGTGAAGATTTTCTTATTTATGATGTTCCAGGAGATGGCCAGTGCTTCTTTCATTCCCTTAGTTTAGCCATCACTGGCAATTAATCGCAAAGCTTGGCTTATAGGTCATTGATCTGCTCAGAAATTTACAACAACTTTGATTTTTATGAAGACCAGTTAAAACTTAGTCACCATTCCAATATTTCAAGGCATGAATATCTGAATAAAATGGTTCATGGTAACCAATGGGCTACAAGCACTGAGATTTCAGTTGCTACTAGAATTTTGCAAAGCAATATAAATGTTTGGTTACAGGGAAGAGATGGACATAACAATATATGTTTCACTAATGAAGAATATATAAATTCTTGTCTCAGTCGAAATGTGGATTTGCTTCTACACCTGAATCATTTCAAATTGCGTATAAAAAATTCTACTGAACAAAATGGTTTCATTCGAAGCATTGCAATACAGCAGAAAAGCAATGAAGATTCAGGGTACCTATAAAGTGCGAAACGAAATAGAAACGAAACGAAACGAAACGAAACGAAACGAAATCAACGAAAACGAAACGAAACGAAACGAAATCAACGAAATGAAACGAAACCAACGAAAGCCGGGAATATATGTTAAACTGCTCACTGCCATGTAGCTACAGTTAACATTTGAACCCATTTTGATTTATAACAATTGAATAAATTTCTATTTTTAGTAACAGCAGCCATCTTGAATGGAGGGCAGGGCTGTCAGACACAATTTTGAAAGGGTGTAATTTGGTTCAGCGGTTTCAGAGGAAAAGATTTAAATGTGAAAGCTTATGACGTACGACGGACGAACGACGGACGCCAAGTGATGGCAAAAGCTCACATGGCCTTTGGCCATGTCAGCTAAAAACGAACAAAACGACAAACACGATATTTTCATAGATTGGGATACTGAGGGTTAATTTTTCGTGTGATTTTATTACGTTTTTCGTTTGTATTCTTCATAAATTTGCATTTTCGCAAATAATACAGGATGGTCTTGAGTTTCAGATTATGGACACCATTTACCTACTGGATTTTCTCGACTTGTCACGTTTAATCCCCCCCCCCCCAATTTGTCAATATGACGGAACTATTAGCGACTGTCATACAAATGGAAGGTTTGACGCGTCGTTAAACCTGGTTTAACCCACCATTTTCTTGGGAAATGCCTGTACCAAGTCGGGAATAAGATAGTTGTTTTCTAGTTTCACATTTGGTCATGTCTGAGGATTAGAGAATTTACATGTACCGATCGCTTATTTACTTGGTAACGTCTTAAGGTTAGACCAGTGGCATCTGCCAATCTGCAGTAAGAACCCACCATTTTCCTGGGAAAATGCCTGTACCAAGTCAGGAATGTGTTGTTTTTCAGTTGTTCCATTGATTGAAAACTCAGATGGTTGTCTGTTTTTGTGGACTTTCCCTTTTGAATGTGCCTTGGAGAATGGTACCATTGTTATTACCTTTATTCGGTAGTGTGCCAACAGATCTGGCGTAATGTCTTACCATTGTTCTTTCCGAGATATACAGGGGTCAAAAAGACGCAACACTATAAACTTTTTATTTCAAATCCTATTGTCCTATTTTGAAGAACTAAATAAAAAGAACAACAACAAAACAGGACGTACAGTGAGCCCCCCCCCCCCTTTACAGAAGAACTTCCGAAAAAATTAATGCTTGCAAAAAAAACTAAACATAAAAATCTCTGGAAGTTTTATTGAAATCCATTCTGTTGTTTAGGAAGAGTTATGGATAACGCAACAGTACCCTTTCTCTATCGTACAGCCTTGCATGACAAGACTAATCAATCAATCAATCAATTACATAGCCTTAAATGACAAAGTCCAAAAGTGAAGAAATTTTAGCAAGAACTGTTAAAATGGGAAAACAAAAATAGAAGGTGCACAATGCCATTTGGTACTAAAGAATTCATGAAATTAAGTAACATTACCATATGGTATTAAAGATTTCCTGCAAGATTCATTCAATTCCATCAAGACTCATGGACAAACGGACATATACTATATATATATATATATGCAGAAACTGGAGGGGATACAAGTATGTGCCGTATCAAATTTTATTTATAACCTCATTTAATTTTTGGAGGGAGGGGGGTGATTTGGGTTTTTTTTATGAAAAAGGATCAAAGGGAGAAAAAGGTACTTTTACAAGATATGTAGATTTTTTTTTACAATTTTTAAAGTTAATTTTTGATAGGATTTGTATACCTCCGCCAAAAAAATATTAGGGGTGCATAGGACATCTGCTGTCCGTTCGTTCGTTTGTCCTTCCGGTCGTCACACCTTTTCGTCTCTCCGACACACTTTTAAATTTTGATCGGACGGGGGTATCTATTAGTGAACTTTAACTACTGCACTTCTGTTTTTTTTTTAATTCCTCTCCTTTCAACAGACTTGACGTTGCTCTTATGGTTCCCAAATTTAAAAGAAGCCACTAAGTCAAAAGGACAGACTCCCGCTGAATAAATGCATAGTATTCTTGTTCAATGGTGACAAATCATGTCCTCTCCTGATGAAAGACATGTGTGGGAAGTAGTCTAGCATCGTAATTGTGAAAATAGGTTTGATTTCTTTTAGGCCCCTATTATCTTTCTTCCATTTTCTATTTCGTTTCGTTTTCGTTGAATTCGTTTTGCTTTTTTTTTTAATTAAGGAATTCGGGGTTTCAAGTTTTTAAGTTCGGGATTTCGGGATCAGGCCTCCTCATATTCCCCTTTTTTTTCTATATGCCCACTCCAGAAACTTTATAATTCATAAATACTGACACACACACAAACACAAATAAAAATATGACATTTGAACTTCTGAAAGCTTGTCGGCCAGCAAACCCGGCTTGAATTGAGTTGCGGGTAATGTACGTGAGGAGTACTGTAACGGACAGACATGCAAGATGGGTTATAATTAACCAAAATTATTGTATTTAAAAAATCGAATTATCTTTTTTTTTTATTTCTTTATATTGTTTTGTCTTTTAGTTTTTTTCTTCCATTTTCTTCGTATCAGTCTATTTCGTTTTGTTTTACTATGAGTTGATTTCGTTTTGCATTCGTTGGTTTCGTTTCATTTCGTTTTCATTTCGTTGATTTTGCTTCGTTTCGTTTCGTTTTCGTTGATTTCGTTTCGTTTCGTTTCGTTTCGTTTCGTTTCGTTTCGTTTCGTTTCGTTTCTATTTCGTTTCGCAATTAATAGGTGCCCTGAAGATTCATTTTCAAAACTGAATAAAATATATAAAAACAAAATATAAAAAGAAAAAAAACATGAAAACAGAAAGCAACCACAGGAAAAATCATCCACATCTGGGGAAAAAATTAAACTGACAAATTCTAACAAAAATGTAGAACAGAAAAATCCAACACAAAAAAATATGCCTGAAATTATTCCTAATAAAATTGAAATACATATTTCTGAATCTCACAATTCTCTAAATAGTGATTCTGAAATCTGTCATTCCATTTCTAAAAAAGAACATGAACTCCGCCAGAAGTATAGAAAAGTAGGGATTAATTTTGAGTCAAAAACACAAATTGAAAATGAAAATGAGATGAGCAAAATATTGAAAAAGAACTATGACAAACTAAGATATCAATTAAAAACACTTGGGTTAAATCTTGAAAATATACCTGAGGCTCCAGAACTAACAAATTATGATACATTCCCTTCTCATGCCTCCCTCTAAACATTAAAGGACTTCGTCCTTCAAACAGGCTGTGCCTGTCTCATATTATATTATGCAAATACAGACTTTTGTAGAAGTGAATATGAGTTTTATTTATTGACTTCTAGACTTTACTTAGCTAAAGTACGGATAGCTATTGTCATTAGATTCACCTGCTGGAAGTAATATTCACCGGATGACGTCATTGACGTCATAGCATTATAAATGTAATAAAACAATTACATGCTTTTGTATCGGTGAATATATACCCATTACATACATAGTGTGGCAGTACAAGGCTTTGTATCAGGGCGAGCCTGTTGTGTGAACCAGTATCACTACGAGGCGCGATAGCGACGAGTTGTGATGCGGTTAGTTCACGCAACAGGCAAGACCTGATATAACGTGTTGTACCAACACACTATGTATGTAATGAGTTTATCTAACATTTCAATAAAAACGAATTTTAAGCAAATAACAAGGGTGAAATTAAAATTTATACAATATTCTAAAGGAGACTACATTTCGTGCATGAATTAACGTTATTTTGTCGTTCATTCAACGATGCCACGTTACTGTGTTTTCTCTCACATTCCAATGATATGACGTCATGATTAAGTAGTTCGGCAGAGAACGTCTCGTGCAACGTCGCGCCATTCTTTTATCACCACAGTGTGGTGATACAACATCTTGTATCAAACACCTTGTATCAGACTGCAGGCAACTTCCGTTAATTTCAAAGGAAAACGTACATAATGTTAGATAAGAGTTTTTATTGACCTGCAAAACCAATATTATTTTACAGGTATATAAAAACTCATATTCACTTCTACAAAAGTCTGTGATTGTATAAAATTACCTTACATTCCCAAGCCATATGACTAGATCTACGTGTAATCATATTAAACTTTCTTTCATTAACTCTCTGTTTTGCTCTAGCTATCACTGCCTCTGGTGAAAAAGTTTGCTCCTTGGGAAAATCGTATACAAATAACCTTTCTTTCTCGAGATTGACGTTGAGGTGCTCCACTAAAACGGTTCTTGTTCCGAATATACCATAGAAAGCATAGTGAACGATGTCCATGCTGGCAGTGTTCAGCAGTACTTCTCTGGGTAGAAGTTTCACTTGTTCAACAACAACATCATGAGTTGTGAAACCTGTCAACTCAGATAATATGTCCCCTGGCTTAATATCTGCTACAGAATGTACAACCATTTGTGGAATGACAGATGTTGGGTTGATTTTCGCTTTGATCTTTGTTATTATTTTTTCACAAGCCCATGGAAATACGACCAACGTAAGCAAGCTAAAACCTATTACCGGCAATGCATACTTTGCAGTGGGAATTAACAATGCAATTGAAACTATAAAACCAATTACCAGTTTTGCCATAATCTTCAATTTCTTACTGTTAAAACAACACAGACAGATCAGGCGCCGTTTTAAGTGATTTTTAAGCTGGCGTAACCTTCTTAGCAGAAGAATACACTCTACAATAGCACACACGATTGGACAGCCTACACTTGCAGCCAAGGTTCCCGCACTCACTCGAATAAATATGGATTTTGTTGCGGAGGTAATATCTTTTGAGACGGCAGTAAGATGAGAAACTTTCGCCATCATTGCTGAAAACCAAGTTACCCAGTTTTGTATGGCATCACCTGTATTATCAGACTGAAAGCTTGCCTTTACATTCGTTACGCACCATAAGGCAATGTGTTCACAATTGTTAGTGAAGATATCATATGCTTTGTAGCCTTTAAACATTCTTGCACGTGCTACTATCTCGTCTGCTGTAAAAGGAAGTTGTTTATAATCAACCACATACATAAACTCGTCGTCAACGTCGATATTTTCGAACAAAGTCTCCGCTACTTTGATAACTGTCTTGCTGTCGTCATCATTGGTCGTTGTGAACTCAACAGCGGCGAAAGATACCTTTTGTTTGCTTTGAATATGAATTTCTGTTACGATTGCATGATGGTAATAGGGAAATCCTAATCTACCTTTTAAATGTTTCTTTAGAAAATTATTAGTTTTTGTAACGGGTGCATATCTTCCAAATTTTACATGGCTTCCAGCTATCAGAATAGTTCCATCGCCAACTCTTATAACTTTTGCACACCGGAAGCAATCTATTTTCGTTGAGGATTGATCGTCGGCTTCTTCAGATAGACAATCGTTGTCATTCTCTTCGGAAGTCGTTAAAACTTCGATACTGTCCGAGATACACGAAACCCCTTCATCCACCAAAGTTTTAAAATGCAAATTGGGAAGTAGTGTCTTATCGGCATGGTTCTGAACCTCTTCGTTCGAAGTTGGTTGAATATGATCGACATACTTTTCCCCACATTCCTTCAATAATGCAACCATTGTTTGTTTTTCTTCATTGTCAGTAATATCGTCATCTGTAGTTGACAAGTAGTCGCTGTCCTCCGAATATGTCCTTCCGCGAAAAGATTGTGTTAGCTCCCGGTTCATGGCTATTCAAGATTTAATATTGTACCTGAAATAAGAAGGTAAGAATCTTTGCTTATTGTCATTGCCCATAAATAGCACATAACGTGCATGTAATGCACAGGTACTGTTTAAGATAATATTTCATAACGGGTCTTGTGAGTGAACGAATGAAATAATGATCACATCTTTTATCATTGGAGTGAGTGAGTGGTTGTTGTTAAACGCCACTTTCAACAATATTTCAGGTATATCGTGGCGGTCAGTTTTATTGGTGGAGGAAACCGGAATACCCGGAAAAAACAACAGTGACACCTGGCGCTGACCAACTTTATCACATAATATTGTACACCTTGCCCTATTCGAGATTCGAGCTCACAACAGCAGTGGTGATAG
>MJUT01002637.1:0-22643 GCA_002080005.1 Gigantidas platifrons
TCGTCTTGTCCAAGAAAAAAAATTTCTGAACGAAAAAAAACCCCCATAACCTGCAAGTTATCCAAAGCTAGTACACCATATGAAAATGTGCATNAAAAAAAATAATTGCGGACCTGCATAATCAAGGGGGAGCTAATTGGACTTAAGGATACTTTCATGTTGACCTATGTAGATGACATTGTAAGAAAATCTACTCCTCTGGTTTGTAAGATGTCAATGAAACTTTAACCAAAGGAAGTAAATCCAATCAACCTGTGCATAATTATGGTATTGCATGAAGGAGGGATAATCAGACTTTGCTGCATTATGTTGTCAAATTGGACCACAGAAGTATTCTTTTGTGGCGTAGCCACAGTATTGCATTGGGCTTCATTTCAACATCAGGAGTCAAAATCTATACAAGTAAGACATAAGTTTCCTTGTAAAAAAGAAGACCAATTACACATTAAAGCATCTTTTCAAGTTCTAGTCACATATGACATTGACCAATTAAATTATAGCTACCTTGATTTGGAAAGCATTAAATAATAAAGTCAGACAAGGTAATAAAAACAGAAAATAGAATGGAGCTGCATGCAGTGACATATAGGAGCAGTTTTAATTTGATTGGTCAATAGTGAACACATAAGCACTTGGACATGTTGGATATAGCCATAATAAAAGATGTCAAATACTGTGATGTCATACTTACCAGAGTTATGGCTTATACCAAGTTAATGACATTTAGTGGTTCATCTTGTCAGTAAGATCTCTGTCACCTGACTCTTAACCCATTCCACATTTAAGTGAACATTTTATTGAGAAGTTTGAGATATTTTCTATGATGGTTGATTTAGTATAGTACATGCCAGTCATAATATAACATATAACCTTGACCTCATTGACATAGTTAAGTTGACACCCTGAATACACAGACTGGTTACCAATTATTGGTCAAATGATTCATCACGAAGTATGTCGAACATGTTATGTTCCTCATATATACTTAACACTGCAAAATAAAAATCCCAAGCATGTCTGAGATGCACAAAGAGCTACACTATCACTTCTCTGCAGCATTAAAGTTGGTGATATATGTTAGTATGGAATGTCTGATTATTTGGAAATCATCCATTCTTGAAATCACAGCTAATATAAAGTTTCAAGGCAAAACCGTATATCAGCGCTTTCGCGCTTTAATCAAAATGGCCGCCACAATACCGCACAAATTTAACATTGTCCGATTTCAACGACATTTCATATGTAGGTAGATTATGATGTCCCGAATTGAATCCTGACATCGAAAAATTTCTACTGGTCGCCATTTTCAAAATGGCCACCACAATACCGCACAAATTCAACATTGTTCGATTTCAACGAAATTTCATATGTAGATAGATTATGATGTTCTGAATTGATTCCCGACATCGAAAAATTTCTACCGGTCTCCATTGTCAAAATGGCCACCACAATACCGCAAAAATTCAACATTGTTCGATTTTAAAGGTAGCTTTTGATTTATTTACGGACATTTTGTCTGCTATTGGTTTGCTGTCTACAGGTAATAGAAAACACATAATTTGGTTTGGGAGACTTCACTTCATAATCGTTAGATTATAATCATATCTTGTTACTACATGTATCTTTTGAAAGAGTCATTGAAAAAATGTATGTAAACCCTAAGTTTTGCTACAGAGCATTTATTCCAACAAACTTTGTAAAGTTGAAAAGGTATCTTTTTCTTCACAAAAACTTAGAAGTCATGATTTCGAAGACATTATATAAAAATTTGACCTTTAAAGTGTTAAAGGCTGCATTGGTTTGGTTTTATGGTGCTTAATGCCACTTTCAACAATATCTCAGTTTTATCGTGGCAGTCAGTTTTAATAGTGGAGGAAACCGGAGTACCCGGAAAAAACCACCAACTTGTCGCAAGTAACTGACAAACTTTATCTTATAATGTTGTATCGAGTACACCTCACCTGAGCGGGGTTCAAACTCACAACTTTAGTGGTGATAGGCACTGATTGTACAGGTAGTTGTAAATCCAACTACCATACGATCACGGCCACGACGGCCCATAAAGTGTTAAAGGAGCTGTAATGTGACTCCGGCTTCTTCCACCACTAAAACTGGTCTCCATGATATAGCTGAAATATTGCTGAAAGTGACATTATACACCAAAAATCAATCAATCAATCTTGTAATGTTCAATATTTGAAAAAGACAAATGTTGATTTTTTTCACTTTATGTCACAATATAATTTATTTTGTAAAAAGAGCAATTTGAAACTAGAGTTTAATGATACTGTTTTTTTTATTTGTCAGTAAAAGGTGAGTGATGCATGGCTACAGTGGAGACGGAGGCCATGTATATTTTGTTAAATATACTTTAAATTTACCCTATATTTATCATCTATTTTCATCTTTAAAAATCCTATTTTCCTATGTATTTTTTGTCAAAATGGCTTGACACCCTGTAATAATATCACATTGAATTTAGATTAAAATGTTCTAGAGTGCAAATTCTTTTCTTTCATGAATCCTTAGAAACAGTTTTTCCCAACTGCATCTTGAATGAACACCCCTAAAATACTAAAAACCTGATATAAATCTGAAATCACAATAAGGCCAAAAAAAAAAATGTGTGTTTCCAGTTACCTGACCCACCCTATTTTTTTTCTGCCAAATTCCCAACCCTAAACTTTTTTTTTTGACAATTTCGGGAAAAATTTCCGGAAAACTACGTGTTTTTTCCGTAACCATCTCTTTTATTATAAAATCGTAATGGCGGCACACTTGTTCAACAAGTTTGTTGGCCGTACGGATAAATAAATTAAATGCCAGCACCTTGTAATACCTTAAATACTTGAAATTGTCCTTACCTAGTCTGGATTATTTAACAGTTGTCCCTTAGTTGTTTCATGGATGAATATTCCTTTAAATTTGCCTTTAATACTTGTTTATAGACTTTCCACTTTGACCATGTTCAGACTTTTGTTGTCACATTTATTTATTACGATATATGTACATGTAAGCTTTTGTAGTTTACAATGTACAAATGTATGATTTGTCTTCTGACACATTTCTAACCCGTCTTATCAGTTCAATATGGAGTGGACTTACCATTGTGTCCTAGATTCTACATCTGTTGAATGCATTATGGATTTATTTTTAGTGTGTTTAATCAATCATTCTTTTAGTTTCATATTTGATTATACAGGAAGGGGGTGCTTAGGTATCTAAAAATCATGTTTAACCCATAGTCTGGAATTTTGTTGATCATTGTTGTGTCATGTCGTTAGAATTTTCAGTAACCTTATGATGAATTTTCACTTTGCTGTATTAAACCATGGAATTACTTTCTTGTTGGGGCCATTGGTGTGGGTTTCACATGTTGAAGACCCTGTGGGGACATCTGAATGTGTATATATCTACTGTTGGCTTCGGTGATAATGCTAGTACATTAATGATTGATTCATATCCATTCTTTTGTCATCATCTAATTCACTACTGTACAGTTGCATTTTGTTTGGACTTTAAGCCTCAGTAAAGATGATATGTACAAGTCTCAGTTCATTGGCAAAGGAATTCAATATTAAAAGCATAGAATCAAAAAACAATGACTTCATCAAAGACATAAATATTTTGATGGGAGCAAACATTGCTGAAATGAAAAGGTAATCACAACTGTTTATACACGTTTATTATACCGTTCAATATACATTGAATCTCCAACCCCCCCCTCCCCCCTTTTTTCACAAAAAACAACAACAAAAAACACCTACCTACCCTATTTTAAAATTCCATGTAATAGGAAACACACATATTTTTTTTTTGACCTAAGAAATTGGTGGCTCGACCATTTGATTATGACTTGTCTCTAAACAGCACTTAATTTAGTTGATAGTCTACATACATTTTCTATATCATTGAAAATTAAAAAAAATAAGAAGATAGCCTCCTACAATGTGGCAATTGAGTTCTAACATTTATTTATAAAATGAAAAAGAAAAATAGCACACTTTTAGGAACAGTTCCAAAACCCAATAGAAAAATCATAGAAAAGTGCAAAGTCGATACCCCTAACACACATATACATGACCAATCACTGTCATGGCTTGGTACAGGCACTTCAATAAAATGTGGAGGGGTTAAACTAGTTTTATTGTCCCAAACATCCACTCTTTGTGAAATGTAGCAGCCATCCAAGCGTTTTCAGCTACATCATGGCAAAAAAACAAGTTATTTTTTGGGACTGTCAGGCAAACATAACTAAATGAGTAAAAGACAGATTCTTTAATTTTGGAATATGTACAATATGTACGGCCACGGCTTCACAGGAGGCTGCCGATCCACTAAATGGCACGCCTCAGAAAAACAATATATGCAACTTTAAAGTCCATATGTATAAATGCCTTATAGTAGGCACAAAGATCATTATCCAATTCAATGCAACTAATAATGCTTTAACGACGACAATAAAAACACTTAATTGAATATAGGAAATTCCATATCCTTCAAAAAATGCTGGCCCTGGGAAACAGTGACTCAGCTACGTAGTAATAAAATCATATACATTACAGTCAAATAGTACGAGACTAGTACAACAGTGGATGTTGAGTCGCTAATTTGGGAAACAGTCAATTTCTATCCTGAATACTGTAAGCTTCCAGATACATCCCTATTTTCGTCAAGCCGTGACATATATAATGTTATTAAAGAGTGCCATTCCATCGACATGTACATGTTGAAATAAACAGCCATCCTGTAATCATAAAGAAAAAGCAGCAAAAGGGGGAAAATGAAGGGTTGGGTGGGTTTTACAACAAAATTTATCAGACCAAAATTGCCTGCGTCTTTCCTCTTCGAATTTTTTAGCAGAAAGGACGTTCAAATTTACGTCACAAATTCATCACGTGACTTAATTTTCAATAACTCTCCCGACTTTCAATGTACCGGTTCAAAGTGGGATAACTCTAAATGTAATTAAATAAATCTGACCCCAAATATAACCAGATTTATTCTTTTTAAGTTGAATAAATCGTATTATTTTCAAAGAGATGATGTCCTCTTTGTACTAGACCAACACGCTTAGTTGGATTTTTGTAGTGCTATCTCAGAGAAACATCAGTTTGTGGGTAGACATGTCACTCCACTCTGACACATTATCCTGATTCTAAGCTATCCAGTCTTATTTCTTACCCCTCAATGATGCAAAAAAACAACCAATACCAATTTAATAGTCTTTGGTTAAATTTGACCTAGACTTGAACCTACGATCTACCACACATGGTCGAGCACGCTAACCGTTACCCCACCAATACGGTTACGGACGAACATCATTATTATAAAGATGGATATAATCTGGAACATTATATATATAATATATTTGATCTTTCTTCCTGACACAGAAGCAGTCTTTGCCTTAATTTTTTTCACCTACTTGCCCGAAAGCCAAATCTAGAAAAAAACATTATTTATTCAAACAAATTAAGAAAACAAAATTTCACTTGTCTGAATTTAGTTTTATTTGTCCCGGGTTTCGGGCAAGTGGGTTAGCACGAAGACTCATATGTATATTATCAGAGATGCAGCTAATCGTCGGCCCTGTCGGACCTAGGGTAGGGACGATACATGATTTTTTCAAGATAAGTAAAACCTAAAAAAATTATAAGCATTTGAAAGCCTTTATCAAGACATTTTCAAATCTGCAATAAAACGTCCAATATCATGATTATTGACAGAGAAATCTAAATTTTAAGTTTTGGACATTTTCGGATTTCAATAAAATTTTGATCCAACTTTGTCCAAGCAGAAATAAAATAAAATACAATATTATCTACATGAAATATATATTTTTTTTTATTCTAAATTTCAAATTTATACATATGAAATGTGAAAAAAGTGTCTTACCCCAGAGATCTGTCCAAATATGGGATATAACATGTGTTTTAATCATACGAAAAGGGGGTGTGTGCATGTAAATTAGGGCCATCATGCAAAATACAATTGTGTATTGGGCAGGTAACATGCATATTAATATATCAATTCAATGAGTCTTGTTTAGGAGTTTTATGGATGCATATGGGAGTATTCGAGTATTATTTAATCTGAGTATCCTACATCTCCCTTTTTTTCCATTTAGAAAAAAAGGATGGGGGGGGGAGGGGGGAAAGGGTTGTAGGGCATGTAGGGTCAGAGGATACTAGGACTAAAAGTATTATTGGGATATGTAATATTTGAACTCTATTGTTGTATGGGAAATTTTAATCTTTAGCAGTTTGGGATACCAGATACCTTCAATATAATTTTTATGGATATTTGATGTGAATATGCCATTGCAGAATGGCCGATATCGGGTCCCTCTAAACAGGACTCAATAAGCACATTTGATTGTGAAAACAATTATATATTTGAAAGTAAATTAATCCTTAAACTTGACTCTTGAGAAAAAATTGAGTCGGTAGTGACATGGACGTCATGGTGCATGGGAGTTTCATGTGATGTTGCCCCCCACCCCTCTTTTTTCCTTATCTTTTACTGACTACAGCATTTAAATTGCTACTATATTTTTATTTCCCTTCAATTATAAATGGGTAATCACCTAATCAATGAAACACTTCAAACAGTAACTCAATAAACTGGATAAATTGAAAATTCTGATGTTGACAACTTTTCAAAGGATGGAAGAGTTCTACAAAGGGCAACATCTCTTATATGAAAAAAGGGTTCATCATTTAAAACAAAATTAATATCACTATGAATACAATTATTTTCCCTCAATTTTATGGTTTTGGTTTCTAGTAAATACATAAATCTACATTAAATACACTATAAGAATCGTGTATATGACCAATTTCATATGTTAATGTCTAATTTTAATTTTCAAATCCCTTTTCAGAACCCCAAAACTTCGATGATTTTCTGGAAATGCAAATATACAGTCGTAGAAATGTCTAATGAATATTCATATCGAACATTCGGAAAAGTATCTTTTACCATTTTCATATAAAACCCCGTAAAACAATGCCATCCGAATTCGCGCTAAAGTGGAAACAAAAAAATGTTAAATTCTGGAGTTATCTCCCATTGATGTATCGTCGCTACCTAGGGGGAAGAATTTTAGAGGGTCCGGCAAATGACGTCTTTGTGTCAGACCTAATGACCGGCAAACACTTTTACTGCTTGGGGCTGTCAAAAATTAAATTTCTGTCGGTTCTGGTTACCTCTTAGACCCCTAAACGAAGGATCTTTGATTACTGTTAATAAAGTCAAAAGTCGTAAACAAATCGATAAAAATTTCTGTTCCTTTCTGTTTATGGTAAATTTCAGGAACCAGTTCCCATTCCGGATTTTATTTCGTATCCTATCGGTAATCGTTGTAAATTGTAATTTGATCATTTCCGTTATGGCTGCATGGCCAATTAAGTTTACGGAGGGGTCTAAATCTGGAAAAAAAAGCACCCACTACCTATCGATTTATCTACAGAGAATAAAAAAGCCAAAAGGTCGGCATATGAGAAGGAGAGGCGACAAGGGCGATCCTTTAATAGAAAATGGAAGGACAAAATGACGACTTGATATCAATACTCATCAGGTCATTAGAGGAATAATAAAATCTTAATAATATGATGTATTGATTATTTGATGTTGCAGGGCTATCTAAATTGAATGTGGTCTCAGTCACTATTCCCCCTTAGGCAATATCCTTAATCTGATTCTGGTCGTAGTAGTCGTTAAATGTGTCAAGGCTTTCTGCTTCTTCCTCTAGCCAGTCTAGGTAGTTGCCATCAATAGGTTGATGATTCTACTACTTTTGGGTGTGTGCAGGACAAAGATAATTAAAAATAATTCTATTCTTACTAGAATTTATCAATAACTCGTAATCCGATTGGATATCGTCACTTATTCTACGTCATTCAAAAGGAATTTATAAATCGATATTTCCGTTCACAAGACTACTTTTTTCCCCGGTCATTCCACACGTATAAATCTACGAGCAATGATACTAACAAGGATCTGCCATCTTGAAAATGTGAAATTCTACATGTTATATTCACAACAATACACAAAAATATTTAAAAAGCTTAACTTGAACACTTATTTTAGTTAAATTGTATCAACCTTGAAGCGTACACGAAGCCAAATAACGTCTAATCTTTACGTTTCAAACTGGAAGTCTTCATATGACGCCAATGACGTCAATGTTGGTTATGTTCCAAAGTCGTCAATAACATTTCGCGGATTTTTTTCAGTTTACAATCATGTGTATTGTATGTCCATTGTTTGAGACTCTCCCTGGGTATTTCTTTAATAGAATTTAGCGTAGAAAATAAACATGATGTCCAAAAATAAGAATTATAAGGATTAAACACTGTGTTTTTAGGAAATTATGTATGTATAAACTCCGGCAGCTCACTCACAAACTTTACATAAAGTCCTTTGGACTTTATTCAGTTTCTGAGTGAGTTGCCGGAGTTTATACATAGATAATTTCCTAAAAAAACTGTTTAATCCTATAATAATTGTGAAAAGTGCTATATAGTATTTACAGGTGCAAGTAAAAACAGACTTTATCACTTATTCCGGCTGGCTGATGAGGACCTTGAAGGTTTCAAGGCTCCCTGCATTGGAAACGTTGGCTGGCAGTGAATTCCATTCCCGTATAGTTCTCGGATAAAAAGATTCTCTCCTCGAGGTTGTTGAGCTTGCTGGGATTTAGAAAGATCTATCATGCATGTTCCTAGATAGGCGCTTGGGTGGTACAAGCTTGCTTGTTGGATCTATTTTAACTAGGTTGTTGCTGATCTTGTATAGCAACACTAACCTTGCTTGTCTTCTACAGGCTTCTAATGATGTCCACTGTAGTTGGTGTAACAGACGAGGTGTTATGATATCTGTTTCTTACATATCTTGCTGCCCGTCCTTGTACCATTTCAAGGCTATGCCTGTTATTTTGTTGATAAGGATCCCATGTAGTACATGCATATTCCATCGTAGGTCTTACTAGTGCCTTGTATGCATTCTCTTTGACTTTTGGATTACTGATGTTAATGTTTCGTTTGAGGAAGCTCAGTGTGCTCTTTGCTCACTTGCATATATTTGCAATGTGGACATTCCATCTCAAATCTGATGATATTGTTACTCCTAGATATGTTGCGGATGTATTAACCTGTTCTTTAAGGTTGTCCCTTTAATCATACTGTATTGAAAGTGAAATGCTAAAAAATTTCTAAAAAAAAAGTAGGTCTGGCAAAACTCTCTTACATGCAGGACCCAATGTCTTGACAGGAAAACAATTTTATCTGCAACTCTGTAATATTATTTCTAATAAAGAGAGCTGATGACCTCAACAATCATTCAGATAATAAATAGTATACAAGGCCATCATAAGACATAATAGTGAAACAATAGTCAACTTTGAAGTGTCTAATGCAGAGATGTGAGTTATCAAAATACCCATTCATTTGTACATTATATTTATTTGACTAGAGAGTACATTTATTGTAATAGCTAGAACAATTACCGTAATGATGATAATTTGAAAATAATGCAGTTTAAGTAATGTAATTGGGTAAACCATATTACATCAAATTCAAACATACATTTAGACTTTTATATATTTTTTTGGTTTCAGAAAACACCAGTATCAATTAGTGTTTTTGTCCCATACGAGGTCAGCAAAGTTAATGATGTCACTATTGTGTGGAAGAAGAAATATTGCAATGCTCAAAATATTCCTGGGACATCAATATGGACTGTTGATATTCTAGTTTCTACAAAATGTAATAAATGTCATGAATTTTATATTGAAGTAATCTTTCAAAAATCCTCTGGATGGATTTTCAAAGATCATTATGAACAGAAAATCCCATCTTCTAAAATACAAGATATACATGGAAACTCAATATACCATTTAGTATTTCCCTGCAAAGAAAAAGAGGCATACGAGAGTGGATTAATTGCATTTTGTTCCAATATATTATATCGAGATGTACAGAGAGACCAATCAAGGGCGTTCAAAAAACTTGAAGCCATGAGTGGATTAAGCAATTTCCATATCGATATATGTGTCAACTTTAGAAACATAAAGCTTGATCAAGTGAAAAATGTTGTTGCAAAAATGATCAAATCGTTGCCAGGTGGGTTACATGTTGGAAATATTCCTGCATTCTGTTTCATTCTACACAATATTGTCAGTGACCCAGTCTTGATAACCAAAAGGGGTCTTGTTGATGAAGAAACGGCAATGAAGCTGGTGGAACGTTTTCCCTTGATGTTGCCTGACGATGGATTTTTACAACATATGAACAAAATTGGTGCTGTTCTTGAACAACTGTACATCTGTGCGCTAGGAAAGAAAGCTTGTCTCATCAGTTTTGTAATGCAAACAGTTAAGTTTTTAACGGTTGACTTTTTACTTGGACTTGTAAAGAAGGTAGTTGGTGCACCTGATTCAAATATGCCTTTGTACATTGAGCAATCAAATCTAAATTTGGGAAACATATTGTTAAAGCTGTTACAAGAAACTGAAATGCCATTGCTTGAAACAATTTTGAGGCATATTATGTATTCGTGTTCTTTACGAGAATATATAACAGCCATGTGTGTACTTTTAGAGAAAACACGAGGAAGAGTAGACATACATGAAAAGCTAATTGACTCTTGTAAGCAAAAATGTAACCAGTGTTTAATACAAGTTAATAAAACCGGCGATTTAAAGAATCTCTTAGAACACTGGAAAATTATTCAAATTTTAGATCCATATTTGAATAGTGCCTTGCATTCAGTGGTGGAGAATGGAATATTAGAATGTTTAAAATGTAGTGCCAAACTTACCAACTTTGAGAAACATAAAAACGAATTTTTTTATGTGGTTGTGGATGGACCACTGTTTGGTTGGATTGACAGAAAGACAGCCTTGCTGAAACTTCTAGCCCATTCTGAAACAGATATACGAAATTGTGTGCTTGACCTTTTGAAAGAAGAAAAGTTTCAGTGCTTACCAGATGACAGTAATACCAAAATTGTGGTGGATTGGTTACAGATCACATTGAAATTGGACCGAAATGCACACACTATAGAACGAAGAATTATTAGGGCTTATAAACATATGTATTCAGTTATGCGATTGCCATCTGTACAGAAAAACAAAAATTTGCAAAATCAGATAGACAAATTGGTCTTGAGCACAATAGAACAATTGAACATTAGAGACGTGATGAAGGCTGTATCAGAAATGGAACAATATGAACAATTACAAGAAATATTTCAGCAGCATATCAGTAGTATCTTGCATGGAAAACATTCCAAAAAGTTAGCAACAGATATAATACGGGATATTTGTGGAACAAATCAACTACGATTATATTCACGGTAAGCATCCAGCGGTACTGTGTATTACTATATGTAAAATAAAATAGTGTCCTCTATGAAATATTGTCCATGGACATTATTTCATAATGAAATAGTGTCCTGGACAGTATTTCATAATGAAATGTGTCCTCCATCATGAGATATTGTCCATTCTTACTGGACATTATTTAACTGTGAAATAATGTCCGACATCAACTGGATATATGATATTTTTATGCTTCACATATTTATACTATACTTTATTTCAAAATATAAGAGATTTCTTTGTCATAGAAATGATATGTATTACACTATATTTGATTCAATTTGAAATATATTAACAAACAATGTCCAAGTTTTGAATTAGAATTATTGCCCTTTGTTAGAACACAGTTTCACTATGATATATTGTCCTCTAAGATGATATTATACTATCCAGATAAAGGACAAAATATCATAGGTAAGACAAAATTCCATAACAATATAATCATGAAATTAGAAATATTGTCCTGGAGGACATAATTTTGCTTTACATATACATGCATGTATTCATAAATAAGTTAGCAACAGTTTATATAATATAGGTTTGGGCAGTGTCGGTCCACTACTAGGGAAAATATCCGTCAGTGTAAGTACTAAGCTTTACTGCGTCAATCAAAATTCAAGATGTTGAGTACCACAGGACAATATTCACATAGGACCAAATGAAAAAATATATAAAAGTGATTCATAGAAACTGCAAGCTCAAACTGTACTGGATAGTCCTTTACAAAGTTGTATACCAAGCTGGTCACCACCTTTGCTTTGGACAACATTTAACATAGGACATTAGAGGGAAATTAGTTTATGAAAAGGAAGTTTAAATAATGATGCTCAACAATTTCACAATATCAACAAAATGAATGATTATCACTCACGTTCTCTCACTGAATACGATATATGAGCTATGACTTTGGAAATCTGGATCCTTGTTTGGTACAGACACAAAAATGTGTCAGGGTTAAACCAGTTAATGGGATCCCATCCCTCGCCCTCTTGATAACTGGATCTCCAATGGCAATACATATATAAACAAACGATCAAAAACATGCACATCTGGCTCCCACTGAAATAGCCCACATATTATAACAAAAATTAATGACAACATATACTTGGACAGTACAATAGCAGGGTCAATGAATGCCGGTAGTTAACTGACTACAAGCTAGAAAGGTAAAATCTGTTAGTTAAAGACAATTACGCTTTGGACAAAAAAAATCATAACTGATACTTCTAACAGATTTAATATTAATTAGTCATGAACATCCAAAGAAATTATTGGTCTTCGTTATATAGTATATATATATATTTTTTGCTCAACATGCTCATCAATTTAACGAAATTCAACTCACAATGCAATCGTGACTGGCTGCCACATGTTTTTGCCATTTATGTCAACAAATGCTTTAACATAGATTATCAAACTTGAGCTACAGGGGGAAAACTTCTTGTCACACACAGGAAATCATTTTATAATTTGCGTTTCTTGGTTACAAATTTGTTTTTATTTGTAAATTGTTTGGATGTGCTAAGATTTGTTTTGATATGAATCTATTTATAGTAATGAATTTATAAAACTTATATGCAAGTGAAATTTTAAGTTAATTATACACAAGGCCATAAAAATATAAGAACCCTCGATGTGACCATTTCATGTGTTATTGTACAGGTAGATACTGTCAATTCACACACTTTTTTTCTATAAAAAAAAATTTGATCATTAAAAATAAAATAATACATATGTGTGCCAGTGATTGGGATTAAAAAATATTCAATGGGACTATGGCCCTCTTTCCTTCCTTGTCAATGGGACATTTTTTATATGAATGGGCCATAATGACAGAACTGTGTGCCAAAATCCAGTGTGAAAAATAATGTAGAATAAAAAACTTTAATACATGGATGGAGGAGATATATAAACTATCTGACAACTCACACCCTTCTGTTTAAATAAATATGATGAAGCACATACAAACTTGAACTTAACACTTTTTTTTTAATTCTTGGCTTAACCTTGATCTGGACAAAAAAAATCCATCTGATATGCATGATAAACACTATGCAATGCATGAAAATTCCCATTTTTCGTTTCCCGGGGAAAGTAAAAAAAACATGTTAAAGTGACATTCTGATCATGATTGGTACTTCCCGCCGGGAAAGTGTTATAAGTCCGTTGTTGCTGGTTGTTGTACTTTGCGGTTATCAGATATATCAGTTTTTGAAACTGGTTTACGATTTATTTAAGCCTGAATTCCGTATGTAAAGGTATAAAATTGTAGGTACACAAGGTACCAGATATCGATGTTGGAGTTGAACTTTCACAGATATTTTGAAATAAAAACTAAATTATAATTTAAATACAAAAATTGGGATCAATTTTTTTCACTGGGACTACGTTCGTGCAGTCTTGACAGAACGGTTCGGCTGTTATGTACGTCTGACTTCATCAGAAAACGAATGCGCATGTATGACGCAGAGTTTTTATGTGGAAATGCACCATTTCGTCGGGTAATGTGACTATGGCGTGGTCGCATGGTAATCCCAATCACTGGTGTGCAATTAACTTTAATAAATAAAATATGATTTTATATTAGAATATTCATATTCAAATTAAAGCCAATGAAAAGTTCAGTTTCCTAACAAATTTCAATTTCAATAATTTTCACATTTGGCTCATGGATTATTTACATAATAAATTTAGTTGTATTAATACATAATATTGTTTAATTATTCAAAGAAAATAAAATATTAATTAAACTTTATTTTAATTTTTAATAGAACAGACGGACAGGGAAAATATAGAGAACTGATACTGAACAAAATGATTTCGTTTAATCCATTTTAATGATCTTTTTGAAAGTTGACATATAGTATAACTAATCGTAGATTTTGAATATCAAAATAAGACCACGAGAGACCGAAGTACGCATAAGGATTTAAACGAGTGGGCAGAACTTGTTCCGTCCATGAGTTTAATCCTTAATGCGTATTCGGTCACGAGTGGTCTTATTTTGATATTCAAAATCTATGATTAGTTATACTGTTTATTATATAGACTTCCAAAATGTCTTTTATATTATTTTATTTAATTTGTATATTTCATTTCACGCGTATGAATCTACGAGCAATGATAGTGTGTAATCAATATGGCCGCACATTCAAACAAGTCAAGTGTTGTCGCTTCGATGAAGAAAATTGGAAATTTAAATGAAGGACAAGTTTCTGAATTTTATTTGAATATGGGCGGATTTGTAAAGTTGTTGTGGAAAAATTCATTGCAATTGTGACTAATGTCAGTCCGATTTATCTGAGGAACCAGGCACGATGTGTTATTATTGTCCGAGTCGTGTGTATTTTCATGTATAACAGAATTCGAACTAAGGAATGAATCAATGTCCTCAAATGAAACGTTCTGAAATCTACCCGACTGGGCTTTAGTTTGATATACATTTTCAATTTTCATTGGAATTTGGAACATTTGTTTGGACATCTAGAATATTAAATTCTGGCATTTCCACATTTTCCAAGTCAAAATCATTTTCTTCTAAAAATTTGCAGACTACAGCTGTCGTATATGCGTCAAAATGATCAGACATTTTATTTATTTTATTTTTTTTAATTTTAAGATTGTTCAAAGCAGACGATTTTTCATTGAAAAGGGGTGGTGAAAGGAATTAGGAAACTGACAATCTACAATGCACTTTTAACATTGCCATTGTTTGTTTATATTTAAATCTGTTGTGTTATGCTAGTGAAATGATTCAATTTAGAATAAGCAAGTGTTTGATTTTAATGTATCAATAAAATGATTCAATTAAAATAATTTATAAAAGTACTAAAACTTTTTCATTTGTTTAATTGTTTCAGTTTACAATCATATGTGAATTCACCGTAACACAACAAGGGATGTAACCACTACACTTAAAGTTGTCTAAAAGTAGTTCTGGCGGGAAAAAACTGATATTTCACATGTGAAATATCGGAATTTATTTCACGGAAAAATCTCCATAATTCACACCTATCTATATAATAATCTTTTTTTTCTGCATTTCATAAGTGAGTTTGGCAACAGACTTTTTGGGTTGCAAATATATGAATGACACCATGTCATAAAATGGACACATGTTTTTTTTTTTTTTTTTTTTTTTTATAAAGAAATATACCTAGATAAGCAAAATCCGTAAACAACGACATTTTCATCATGTACATATATTATTTTTTTTTATTGAAAAGTTGTTATCCTTCTGAAAAAGGATAGGGTTGTGTAGTAACAGAAAAGGGCAAAGGTCCAGATGGTTTTCAAAATCTTGTGACATGAGCCACAGTGCACGTTATCGATTGAAGACCTGTAGTTTTTATGATTTTGTATAAATTTCATTTGTTGCTTATGCAATAAATTGAAAAAATATCAGTCAGAAAGAAAAATACTACGGATGCATGACAACTCGTACACAACATGGGAATGAGTAAACAAATTAGAAAATTCAGTTGTTCTTATTCAATTATTTCGAGCCAAACAAAAAAAGTAATGTGAACATTGACTGTCACTTGCGCTTTCATAAAGAGAACCGAGTGATGTGTATTACAGAGGGACAGCAAGACATCTAGATATGGCTTTAATGACTATCGATATCAGACATCAGGTGCAGTTTCAAAAATAATAGACTCTATACAATGGGAGTACAAAAGCAAGACCAACACTGCTATACAAGATTAATTAGGGGTTATTAGAAGTTCCACCAGATTTTAAAACTCAGTCAGGCAGGCATACTGAAGTGGAGAAGGCACATAAATTTAGGCTAATTATACCCCCGCTCCCCAGAGAGGTAGGGGGGTATACTGTTTTACCTCTGTTCGTCCGTCCAAGATATTTTGCGTCACATTTTTCTCAGCAACTATTGACGGCAGAAATCTGATATTTGGTCACAAGCTTCATATAGGTATGCTATATTGTGGGAAGCGTTTTTGGACCCGTCAGATTCCTACTTCCTGTTTGCCGACTTAGCTGATTTTTATACACATTGAACATATATACAATGCACATTTTTCTCAGCAACTATTGATGACACAAATCTGATATTTGGTCACAAGCTTCATATAGGTATCCCATATTGTGGGAAGCGTTTTTGGACCCATCAGATTCCTACTTCCTATTTACCGACTTAGTTGATTTTTATACACATTGAACATATATGCTCATTTTTCGTTGCATTTTTCTCAGCAACTATTGATGGCAGAAATCTGATATTTGGTCACAAGCTTCATATAGGTACCCCATATTGTGGGAAGTGTTTTTTGACCCGTCAGATTCCTACTTCCTGTTTGCCGACTTAGTTGGCTTTTAATATACACATTTAACATATATGCACATTTTTCTAAGCAACTATTGATGACAGGAATCTGATATTTGGTCACAAGCTTCAAATAGGTATGCCATATTGTGGGAAGCGTTTTTGGACCCGTCAGATTCTTACTTCCTGTTTGCCGACTTTGTTGATTTTTATACACATTGAACATACATTTTGTATATGCTCATTTTTCACCGCATTTTTCTCAGCAACTATAGATGGCAGAAATTTGATATTTCGTCACAAGCTTCATATAGGTACTCCATATCGTGAGAAGCGTTTTTTTGACCTGTCAGATTCCTACTTCCTGTTTGTCGACTTAGTTGGTTTTTATACACATTGAACATATATGCACATTTTTCTTAGCAACTATTGATGGCAGAAATCTGATATTTGGTCACAAGCTTCATATAGGTATCCCATATCGTGGGAAGCGTTTTTGGACCCGTCAGATTCATACTTCCTGTTTGCCGACTTTGTTGATTTTTATACACATTGAACATACATTTTGTATATGCTCATTTTTCGCCGCATTTTTCTCAGCAACTATTGATGGCAGAAATTTGATATTTCGTCACCAGCTTCATATAGGTACCCCATATCGTGGGAAGCATTTTTTGGACCTGTCAGATTCCTACTTCCTGTTTGCCGACTTAGTTGGTTTTTATACACATTGAACATATATGCGGGGGTATCATAAGTGAGCATTAGCTCACAGTTCATCTTGTGTCTTCAAATAAACACATGCTTTGCTCCTACTATTTCTGATTGGAACGAATTGCCAGAAACAATAGCTCTAACATTAAGACATTGAATCCTTAAAAGTGGAATCTCCCTTTACCAGTAATCGTTGAATGACGATGATTAATTATAGCTAATAAGGAAACAAGAACGATCTCCTATTGTACATTATGCTGCTTAAAATATCTATATTAATCAGTCTGTTAGCAGTCAACTTGATTTTTTTGATAAATTGGTAAAACCAATATATTATTGTACGAAACTAAGATCTGCACATTTGAAATTTTCCAAACTATAATTTACGAAGAAATTGGTCATTATCCTTAGGATATAGACATAAAACTTCAAAAGCCACCCTCGACTCAACTGGGAGTAATAAAACGATATATTACTCGCAGACTCAAAATTTTCAAGTTTTATTTCATAGATGAAATGCGTATAAAAATCCCAATTAAAATCAAACGAATATTAACAAATAAAACTTGTAACGAATAACATGAACAAAAGCATGCAAAAATATCTGAAGTAAAAAATATATTAAGAAGTGTCCAAATATTATTGTAGACTTTCCATCCAAGAGGAAATCGCAATATATACCTACTGTACCTATTAACAAGAGGAACTAAATACTTGAAGGAAATGATGAATTTGTTGTCATTTATTTAATTTGTTTAATTTGTTTTCGTTGGTAAATCTGGAAGTATTTCATGTATTAATGCATTCATCACGTTCATATAGGCAGTCTTCGAAATTAGACTTTCAAATTTACTGGCCAGAAAACTTCAAAATAAGAATATTTATATAGATTCTATTGAAAAAATTTGGTAAAAGTCACTGGTCCGAATCAATTTTCACTGGCCGTGGGCCACCGGACCACTGCTAAAGTTGATGACTGTATAGGAATGAAAATACATGTATAATTTGTCATAATTTAATCTGAGAATTTAACTTAAGACGCCGATGTCTCAAACCCAATACATATTTTTTTCAGGACAAGAAAGGAATATTCATGACTTGCATTTAAAATGCACAATGTAAATTTTTGCACTCTCAATTAATGAATGCCATGTTTTCCAAGGAAATTGAGACACATTATTTAACGCAAATTTAACATTGTATTATGCAAAAAGATGATTTCCTGTTTTATTTAACACAAATCAAAAAATAAAACTTGTAACAAAGAACAAAGAACCTGAACAAAAAAGCATGCAAAATGAATATATTGTATATTATTTACCTGAAAAAGAAACAAACAATTATCAGATTACCTCTTATTATTAATACTGTATTTTGCATTTTGGCACATATGTACTATAGTTGTGTGATTCAATAAAAAAAAAATACAGTGATTCAAAAACATTTATGTTTTCTTTATTAGCTCACCTGACCCAAAGGGTCATGTGAGCTACTGCTACCACTGGGCGTCCGTCGTCCGTCTGTCGTTAGCTTTTTGCATTTTAATAACTCCTCTAAAACCACTGGACCAATTTGAACCAAACTTTGGTGGAATGGTCCTTGGATGGTCCCCTTTCAGAATTGTGTCCGACTGAATCCCCCATTACTAAAAATAGAAAATTCGGCAAAAAATCATTTAAAAATTATCTTCTCTGAAACTGCTAGGCCAATTGGGCCCAAACTATGGTGGAATGGTCTTCAGATGGTCCTTTTTAAGAATTATGTCTGACGACCCCGGCCGCCAACCAAGATAGCCACTGTTACTAAAAATAGAAAATTTGGCAAAAAATCACTTAAAAATTATCTCCTCTGAAACTGCTGGGCCAATTGGGCCCAAACTATGGTGGAATGGTCTTTAGGTTATCCCCTTTCAGAATTCTGTCTGACGACCCCGGCCACCAACTAAGATGGCTGCCATTACTAAAAATAGAAAATTCGCCAAAAAATAACTTAAAAATTATCTCCTCTGAAACTACGGGGCCAATTGGGCCCATACTATGGTAGAATGGTCTTTTGGTGGTCATCTTTCAGAATTGTGTCCGACGACCCCGGCTGCCAACCAAGATGGCCACCGTTACTAAAAGTAAAAATAGAAAATTCAGCAAAAAATCACTTAAAAATTATCTCCTCTGAAACTGCAGGGCCAATTGGGCCCAAACTATGATGGAATAGTCTTTAGGTGATCCCCTGTCAGAATTCTGTCCGACGACCCCGGCTGCCAACCAAGATGGCTGCCGGTACTAAAAATAGAAAATTTGGCAAAAAATCACTTAAAAATTATCTCCTCTGAAACTACTGGGCCAATTGGGGCCAAACTATGGTGGAATGGTCTTTAGGTGGTCATCTTTCAGAATTATATCCGACGACCTCGGCCGCCGTTACTAAAAATAGAAAATTCAGCAAAAAATCATTTAAAAATGATCTCCTCTGAAACTGCTGGGCCAATTGGGCCCAAACTATGGTGGAATGGTCTTTAGGTGATCCCCTATCAGAAATGTGTCCGACGACCCTGGCCACCAACCAAGATGGCCACCGTTACTAAAAATAGAAAATTCAGCAAAAAATCACTTAAAAATTATCTTCTCTGAAACTGCTGGGCCAATTGGGCCCAAACTATGGTGGAATGGTCCTCTTTGAGAATTGTGTCCAACTATTCCCGCCGCCAACCAAGATAGCCGTGTTACTAAAAATAGAAAATTCAGCAAAAAATCACTTAAAAATTATCTCCTCTGAAACTACGGGGCCAGTTGGGCCCAAACTATGGTGGAATAGTCTTTAGGTAATCCCCTTTCAGAAATATGTCCGACAACCCTGGCCACCAACCAAGATGGCCACCATTACTAAAAATAGAAAATTCGGCAAAAAATCACTTAAAAATTATCTTCTCTGAAACTGCTGGGCCAATTGGGCCCAAACTATGGTGGAATGGTCCTCTTTGAGAATTGTGTCCGACTATTCCGGCCGCCAACCAAGATAGCCGCTGTTACTAAAATTAGAAAATTTGGCAAAAAATCACTTAAAAATTATCTCCTCTGAAACTGCTGGTCCAATTGGGCCCAAACTATGGTGGAATAGTCTTTAGGTGATCCCCTTTCAGAATTCTGTCCGATGACCCCGGCTGCCAACCAAAATGGCTGCCGGTACTAAAAATAGAAAATTTGGCAAAAAATCACTTAAAAATTATCTCCTCTCAAACTACCCAAGAGAAAATGAAGCCGGGATCCCGGTGGGATTCCAATCGGAATTCCACTTGATTCCACTGGGATAATATTTCGGGAATCCCGACCAAGAAGTTGGATCCCAATATAAATCCCGGTCAAAATATACTGGGATCCCACTGAGGTATGGCGGGATTTTGATTGGAATGTACCGGGATTTCCAGAAAAAGAAGTGGGATCCCGAATAAATCCCAGGAAAATATACTGGGATCCCACTGGAATTTTGATTGGAATATACCGGGATTCCAGGAAAAAGAAGCAGAATCCCGAATAAATCATGGCAAAATGTACTGGAATTCCAATTGGAATCCCACTAGACTCCGCCAGGATTCCCGGCTAAGAAGCAGTATCCCGATCAGAATATACTGGGATCCTGTTCAGAATATGGATCTAGATTGGGAAATGCCAAGATTCTACATTTTCTGAGGGAATACACAAGTATATAGCTTGTATCTCATGAAATGTATTAAGCCTGCTTTTCATCTTTTATGAGATATGAAAAACGTGAAGGACAGGCCACAGTGTACTGAAAGTGGTAGCTGGCACCATACCAGACACAAGGCTGTTGACAAGTGTTGACAATCTGACACCGTGAACAAAATAAACAAGAGCTGGAATTGTTTCAGTGATTGTTTCTTTAATTTCATAACTTCTCCTTACCTAGTAACACATCTGAAAATGTAGGACCTAGTTTGGAGGCCCACAGTGCCACCGATTCCACGCTCCACGTGACAACAGATGATAGCATCAGCATCCGCCCTAGTTTTCGAAGAGAGGTAACTCAAATTCTATGTGTATAACACATGGAGCCAAACGCGGTTGACCAGAAACGATGACGACATTACGATTCGAGCGCCAACACATTACAAAAAAATAAATGTATTCTAGAGATTCTTTCAAAAAAATCTTCTTCATATCTTAGTTTGGCGGAAAAAATAAAACACCAAAGCGTTTCCTGACCCAACAGCCCATTGAAGCAATTTTTACAGGACAACCCCATACCACAGATTTATTGATATATTTTTTTTAAACTGCCGTTCCCGGGTACCTCATATGTTTTAATGGAACAATCCTTATTGAAATAGACAGTATTACAATATTTATGTTATCACAAATGTTCTGGCCATGACCCTGGTTAAAAAAAAAGGAGCAGACGGGGGTTTATACAATATATTTGTAGAGTGATTTTTTATTTTTGTCAATTTTGATGAAGTTTTAATAATTGAATTTTTCATGGAACAGACATTGTTGTACTTATTACTGATTGAGAAAATCAATGTCATTATTTCATTGAAAACTCCAGAGAAAGATTCGATTACATTGACTTTCAGAATCAAACATCCTAAAAGCATATGTTAAGCAAGGACGTTTCTATATATATACGTCCTTGTGTTAAGTGAAAAGAAAAGATGACCATTTGTAATAATCATTTACTCTGATGTTTTGCTGTTTGAAATCATGTTAATTGTCATTCAAAAAGGCATTAGTCCACAATATTTTAGAAAAGGACATGAAATAAACAAATCTTTATATCGTGCATTATTTTTATTGCTTTTCTTTGTTTCAAGGAAGCATTCAGTACCTACATGTACATTTTGTATACTCCAGGATATATTTTATATTCAGGGATTGAAGAAAAAAATACACAAAATTTCTAGATTTAAAAAAAAATAAACTCCACAGAATTCTGGTTTATGTTTTCCTGTTTCAACCGGAATGGGATCCGGCTTCAGACAGTTATCCCGAATGGGATCCCAGTTTCAGATATTTATCCCGAACGGGATCCCGACTTCAGACGCTTATCCCGGCTTATCCCACCAATTTTACCAGGATTTAATCGGGATCCCGCTGGTGCGGGATCCCGGATTCATTTTCTCTTGGGTACTGGGCCAATTGGGGCCAAACTATGGTGGAATGGTTTTTAGGTGGTCATCTTTCAGAATTGTGTCCGACCACCCCGGCCGCCGTTACTAAAAATAGAAAATTCAGCAAAAAATCACTTAAA
>MJUT01002656.1:4034-19417 GCA_002080005.1 Gigantidas platifrons
TGACAACAACAACCCCTCCCAACACATTCAAAGTGGAAAGTCTATAAACAGGAAAGGCAGATCAATGAGCCTGACTACTCACGAAACAATATTAAGGTACAGCTGTCATAATCTTGACTGGATAGACATTTTCATGTGAAAATTGTTCAAGGTTGGGTGGTTAAAACCACCCCCGGTTTTAACCAGTTTTAACCATCCCAGTCAATACTCCTTACATTTTGTTTTGTAAGTGGTCAATAGTGGTCAATACTAGTATTTTATGTGAAAATGGTAAATTTTGTCCTTTTTCATATCTAAAATGATGAAAAAAAAATTCTAGCTTGCATGAAGCATTCTGTTAACAACAAACATTATATTAAAAGCCAATTTTTCTATTGTTTATACAGATAATTAATCACCTATGAAGCATGATCAGGATTTACCACATGGTCTTCAAAGATAACAATTAAAACATTACTCTCTGAATATGGAAAAATGATTAATTAAAATAGCTAATCAATTCTGATTGGAAATTTGGCAAATTGTTCATAATTAACTCTAATCAAAAGATAAATTTCTCAAATTGACTTGTTTTTTTAAGACCCGATTGAGTAATTAAAAATTAGCTGTACACTGTACAGTTCAAAATATTAAAATTTCACATACTAAGTCTTTCAAAATTAAAAAAACAAAACAAATACAGATGCAACGCAGGAAGCAAGATTTGTGTAACGAACAGCATTCCACTTTACAAATATATGATCTATGTAATACATACCTATTTCTGGTGGCTCTGGAATATTCTGTACATTGCTGAGGTCTAGTAGTGCTGATGCTGCATTAGTTTTCTGTTTCTCATTCTGGCGTTGCTCAAGTCTCTGGTAACGTGCATATCGCTGATCCCCATTTGCTTGGTTTTCGTCGTAGCCCATGTCAACTGATGGCACATAGTCAGGGTTTGTCTGGTCATTACTCTTAACACCTAAAAATGGAACATGTTAAAATAAATATAATGCGTGCCAGCTACTGCCAGTCAAGTTGATGAATGGTCATTGTGATGTGACCATGTTGGATTGATTACTGTCTTATAGGCAATTCTGAGATGGCTGCTTGGTGTGGGTTCACATGGTAACCTCTGAATGTACATGTATATTTCTATCATTGATTTTTTTTTAAATTTATTTCAGAAATAAATTCATGGCATTTCCCCATATCCCATATCATTATCTGTTATTTTTCTTCTTTTCAATGCAGTTCAATGTGTAAAATATCTATCAATTCATTTAAACAAAAAGGAACACGAAAACCAAAATTTTATACCACAGTCACTGGTTGGAGCTCAAACACCCCCCCTTTTTTTTAAACAATCGATTTATTCCAAACATGGATGTTGTCATGCATTGAACTGTTTATTTATCGACAAAACATCTGTTAATATTACAAAATACATAGAAAAACAATTAAAAAAATACGATATTATTAGTTTCTTACCGGTAATGAAGTGGCGAAAACAAACACGGTCGTTTTCTCTTGGTTCCCACTGTCCACGCTTTATGGCACCATTCCATAAGTTTCTGCGACTGTCAGGCTTCTTTGGAATACGGTAAAAGCTCTTTGGATTGTCTTTGTCAAATCTATTTGTACAACCGATGACACAGCAAGTGGCAACCATAATTAATCAAAGATCGAAGATAATGACCCGAGCAAAGGTAGTCAGCCATTTATAAACAATCGATTGCCCACCAGTGAGTCACGTGACCAATCTGTGACGTCACGGCGAACTTCCCTATAATAGAATATTAGTTTCATTTGTTTTTCAGTGGAAGTCCAGGAGAGTGACAAAGAGGATGGGCCACTTTCCCCTTATTTTGTTTCACTAGGAGGGCCAATTTCAAACATATTGACTACGTGGTATTAAATAATGAATTTAAGAAGTAAAAATACTGTTCGACATTTTTGTGTACAATTGTCATATATTATGGTCATTAAAATGAAGAAAAACTACCATGAAAAACCAACAAAATCGCAATTTGTACATTTTCCAAGGATTTCAGGCACTTGGAACAGGGAATCCCCTATGAACCACCTCCACAACCAACATGAAGTATGTTTTTTTTTAATCGTCTATATGTCTTTTAACCCTCCACAAAAATTGAGTTTGGTTGTCAAGGTCCTAGATATAGAAAAATCTACTTTTTAGAAAAAAGCTATAAAAACTATATGTATATATAATTTCGCCACGATTAGTATGAGTTTGGTAGCTCAATCAGTATGATGGGTCGATGTCATGTAATTGCGAAGTGAAGTGTGGTTTTTGTTATGGGTTCGAGTCTTGTCAACAGCTGTAATATTTTTTGCTTACAAATTATATATTTTTGGTCAAAATAAAATAATTGGTGAGCACTTGACTTTATGAAAGCTAAGCAAATACACTAATTGGCATGCATTATATTTATCTTGTTTATATTTATAGTATTATGCCCGGTCCTACAGGTATATCAGAGCATACTTCCTATTCCCGTGAGTTTGTTTACAATTACATTCTGCAAAACTTTACAAACATAAACAGTAAGTTATTCCATAAAACGTCGACCAAAACATAAATATGTCCGTGTGTAATTACTCCAGCAACAATGAAAATCAAGTGTTGTGTATGCCATAAACATAAAAAAGGCCAAACCACGAAAATAACTGAGAAACAAATAGAATATTTTCAAAGACAAGGAAATTATGTTCTTGAAAGTGGAATTATTTGTTATCAATGTAAACAAGTTTTTTTTATGGTAATGGAAAAATCAAAGAAAAGGCGAAAAATGATCAGTATAAATCACCACCCTCGTGTGTAACTTCTACATGTATTACACTTTTAATCGTTACTGTTGGTAAAACTATACGAGAATTTGAGCCGTATGCAGAACAACTGAAGGTCCGTTTGTAGCTATACCTGAAAAGGACAGAATGTCTATATTTATTAAAAAAAAGGTCTGCTTGTACCAGTTGGTGTCCGGTTTTGTCCATACTAAGAATATATGATTTCAGTTGTTGGCCGGTGCATATATTGTATCTTGACCTGTGTCGGTCTAATATATCGTGTCGTGACGCTGTAAATTCCTTTTGGTTGCGGCTCCATAACAAAACTTAACCTAACAAATTATTCGTTTTGATTCAGGACAAATGACAGTGTATACTCCGTTTGATCATCTGTAAAAAAAAACCACATGGACTTAAAACTTCACTTCATACGATTTTTTATTGATGAGCACAGTCTACAAATATTCACATGTCTCTCATTCAGAACCGTGGGCTATTCGTTAGATATTACCAAATGTTCACGAAATATATATATTTGGTAAGGACATGAATTTTGAATAATTTCAAACTCTCATATGGAGAATAAATATTGTTTTATGTCTGATCTTATATGATATATTATATTTCCATGTGAGCCTTATGTTTCTCTTTTCTTAATGACGACAGCTAAGCATGCCAAACTTGTTCAAAAATAGCGTAAAAATTGCTGTCGTTAATAGACAATATATGAAAAATTATTTAGCGAAGACAACAATAGTTGTGGCCTTACAGCTGGGGGAATACCTGTTCACAGGTAAAATTCATGACGTTTGTATCTCTTTGAATAGCATTCGATGATTTAAAAATAACACAAGAAATCGATTTTGACAAGTGAAATGAAACAGCGGTAAAATGGCCCAGGTTCTTTCTGTTTCTTTAATGTTTAGGGATATTCATATTTGAACAAAGGCAATGTAGCAGTGTCATTGTTTCTTGGTTAGACACTTTGGGGTTTTTTGTTTTTTTGTTTTTTTAGATTTATTTTATTTTTGTTTTGTTTTTATATTTTTATATTTTACAAATTAAAGTATTATTGTTACTTTTTTTATACTATTTTGTTTCGTAAAAATAAAGAATTCTCACCTTTTTTTTTATCATATTTACTGTGAATCCCCAAATTACAAGCATGATCAGATGTTTCTGTCAGGCTCATGTATCTGTCGGTCTGTACAATTTTTCCATCAGATGCAGATAAAATAGAAAATATTCAGTATCAATGTAACAGTGCAAGACATATTTAATTTTTAGCTCGGCTGTGAGTTATTGACATATCACTTGTCGTCCACCGTCCTTCATCATCTGTTAACTTTTACAAAAATCTATGGAAATACTGGGCCAATTGAAACAAATCTTTGCCACAATCATCATTAGGGTATGTAGTTTAAAAATGTGTCCAGTCAGAGTTTCTCTGCCAGCCATTCAATATGGCCACCATGGCTAAAAATAGAACATGGAGATAAAATGCTAGTAAATGTCTAGTATCTCAAAAACCGTTATGAATAGAGAAAATCGTACTGGACAAAAATATAAGACAGAAACTGTAAACAAAAAAATGAAATATGGTCTGAAATATTCTATTTTCCGTGGTATCAAGTTCAATTACTATGGAAAGGCAAAACAAAAGTGAGAATAGTCAAAAATAAAAGGGATCCTCCTCTCTTCATCAGTAAGCAGCTGATAAAAAAGGTTATGAAAAACACTAATGCTGACATTATGTGGGACATGAGGTAAAATATTCTATTGTCTGTCACACCCAACAGCTCTGGAAAACAAAAGTGAAAATGGTCAAAAGCGAAAGGGTTCCTCCTCTCTAGTAAGTAGCTGATAAAATTTCAAAAGAATCTGATAAACACTACTTACAACTTCATTGCAAAAAAAAGGGGGGGGTGGGGGTAAACAGATACATGTCTGAAGTAAATATGCATGGGATAACACATCTATAGGATGAACAGCAGATTTAGAATGACAATTTTATTGCTGTTTTTCACCTTGGTTTTTGCTGGAAGGTCTTCAACAGTTAGTAAATCACTCACACCTTTATGTTTAATGTGAATTAATGTACATGAAGCATCGACATTACACTTTGTATATTGATATATTAAGGAGTACAGTGTATAACCAAACAACTCGAGAGTGTTGTCTGCATGTTATTTTACCTCGCCTTGCCATCACTTGACGTCCGTCGTCTGTCAACAATTAACATTTCAATCTTCTAAGAGAATCACTGAAGCAAATGGGACCAAACTTGACAAGAATGTTCCTTTGCATGGTCTTACCAAGTGTTGTTACTTTCGTTCTGATCGGTCAACCAACAAAGCTGCCAGGTGCCAAAAAGAAGACCGAAATTAGCATCCAATCTTTTCATATGAGTGGCAGCAGTTACAGATGTTCTTCGATTCTGATGTCCCTCTGATATGTGCATGCATTAAAATCTCGGAGAATAAAGCAACACTTGCATAGTCTCTCTTACACATGTTTTCTTGTGCCAGACTAGGCCCTGCTATAGGATAAAATAGTTATTCATTTAAAGTTATTCATTTAACCTATACATTTAAAAAAAAACCACAGCATAACTAAGCACTAAAATTTATATATTTTAATAGAGAAGCATGTTTGCATTTAATCTATGCATATTGTCAATTTGCAATCGATTGCATTTATGGTAAAATGTTCATCATCCTTTCCCTTCTTGTGATGCCATTGATGTCATTCCTGAAAATATTTTGGTAATTGTTAGGATGGTTATTCAAATTGTCTCCTGCACCTATAAACATGTCAATTTCTTCATGTGTGATGACACACAGGTTATGTAAAATACAACCAGCCAAAATGATACAATGCAATATGCTTCGGTTCATGAATTGTCAATTCCCTCAAACGACGAAAGCGTCCCTTGATGTGACCAATCGCTCTTTCTACCACTTGACGAGTTGATGAAAGCACTTTGTTAAATCTTCTCCGTCTTGCTTCTAAATGACCATTGTCTTTAAATGGTGTGATTAGCCATTTCTTGACTGGATAAGCACTATCTCCAATCACAACTTTGTCTGTTGAAAAAAGTTCCCCAGCTTCTGCTCTACTGAATAGAGAACTATTTCGTAAAATACGAGCGTCATGTGTACATCCTGGCCAACCAGTATAAACATCCAATATTTTTAAATTGTTGTCGACAACAATCTAAAAAAAATAAACAGAAATTCAACCAATAGGAAGAACTTAAAAGAAATCAAAGCATGTGACAGCTCACAGGGCTTTGGGGGCATATCATGGTCTTAAATTTATTATTTTTTTAATGTTAAATTTTTTAAGTTTTTTTTGTATTTCCCAACAGAATGCCAATTTCATTCAGTTTTCGAAAAACAACCACATAATACCTCCTATGCAGTGTTAGGAGGTATCTGGTATAGTGGATTTTTTTCTCTCGAAAACTTAATGAAATCGGCATTCTGTTGAGAATAAATAAAACGAAAAAAATAAACATTAAAAAAAAATTCTTAATACCATGATATACCCCGAGCCCCTGTGGTCAGCTTTTCTAAATTGGGCTGTATTATATCAATATAATATATTGTGTCTTATAAATAAATACAAAATATAGGTGTGTGACAAGCTAACAATATGATACATCGCCATGTATGATCGCATGATACGCCCCTCCTTGTCTGATAAGTGAGGATCAATTATTCAGAAGATATGGAGCCCACATTGCTGTCAGCTTGAAAGGTGACCATCCAAGGGTCATCCCAGCAAAGATTAGTTTAATTTGGTTAAATGGTTTCAAAGGTTAAACAATTTGTTATCATATAGCTACAGTTCACATTTGATGTTTTCCCTATTTTTGGTAACGGCGGCCATATTCGATACAGAGCGGGTCTGTCGGATACAATCTGAAAGGGGACTACGTAAGAACCATCCTAGCCAAGTTTGGTTGGTTTAGTTGTCCTGAAGAAGATTAAAATGAATTGTTCACCGACGATGGACGCCAATTATGGCAAAAGCTCGCCTTGCCAAAGGCAAGGTGAGCTTATAATACAATATAACACAATTTAAAGGAACATATATAGAAAGTACTTGAACTATTTTAAGAACTCCATATTTGTTATCTTTTATTTATTTGTAGACTGACAACTATACCTTTATATAATACAATTTTTATCTACCTGAATTTGCATAGATGGGAACCCTTTTCTGTTATAATAATCACTGTCGTTAGATGGACTGGAACTGAGTCTGATATGAATTCCGTCAATAGCTCCGATAATGTGTGGCAGACCATGAAGCAGTTGGATTTCTTGTGATATTTCATTCTGGCGTTGTTCATTGGGCCATTCTATCACCTAAAATGGATACAATATAATACATGTATAATAAAAAAATATTAGAGATGTCGTAAACGACAACTAGTCCTCCTATCGGAGTTTTTTGTTTTTCAAATCTTGTTATATTAATTACTTTCAAGTGTATCTTAGCTGACATTTCCCAGTTCCCAAGTGTTATGGTTTTTTTTTCAAAGTTGATGTTGAAGAAAAAAGATTTTGACCAAACAAGTGAGTGATAAAATATTCTGTAGTTTTCCAGATAATAAATATTGTTAAATTTGAAAAAAAATATTTGGTCTTCCACGTTGAAAAAGTAAAAATATTCAAATTGAAAGTAAACATATTCAAATTGAAAGTAAAAACCATAACCCAACCCCCTTTTCAAGTTAAATGGTGGGTCCCCAAGTACTATTACTTACACCAGCAAAGGCAGCAATAAAGGCGTCTACAACTCGAGATATACAACAATGTGCCGTTGATTTTCCAAGGACAAAATACTGTCCAAGTTCCCTGAAGGTTGCTTGATTGGCCATATAACACAAGAATAACAACAATTGTTTACTTGGGGATATATGCTCATTGCCACCTCGGTGTTCAAATATCAATCTTTGTTCAATTTTCTCTGATATTGTTACAAACAAATATTTGCTGACTCGGAAATGTGTCCTGAAGTCTTCACTGATAAAAGTTGGAATTACATTTTCGGCATAGCCTTCAATATGAGGAAGAAAGGGACGCTTTGTTGATACCAAAAATAGACGAAGCATCACTGCTATGTTATTGTTTGTTATCAACTGCGACTGTATTGAATCGTCATCATTATCAACAACAACAACTTCAAACATAGATGAAAAGACAATCTTTTCGGCCATATTTACTTTACTCGACAAAGGAGTAAGTCGTTCATGTGAAAAAAATAGGTGTGCGCATGGTATTCTCGGTTTATTAATAGAGTGTTACGTCAGTGGGGTTAACTCGAGAGTTTCACCTGAACACAGCCCAAATGACAATATCAATGTTTCCCAACACACTGGCTCACAATCTCAGTCATCTCAGTCATTAGATAATAAAGATGTTACCCAAACTACTCAGGAAGACAGTCAATCTAATAGTGAATATGGTATAGTTCAGGACTTGCTAGCATGCCGTAGACGTCATGGTAAGAAGGTATACAAAGTTAAGTGGAAAGACAGCTCCAGAACAACTTGGGAGCCAGATGAAAACATCCCTGAATTTCTGATTCGTGACTTTCACGTAAATAAAACACAGTCTGGAAAGATGAAGAAAAAACATCGTAGTCGTCGTCACTGACTGAATTAAAGAATGAACAAATATTGCGTGAAACCCGTCATCTACTTCATGTTACATCATAACTCATCTTGCACCATATACCACTTGTATTTTTCTGTGCACATCTTTCTTCCGAACTTTTATTCCTTTTATTTTTCTACGGTGATATATGGAATAAGAAGATTTCATTGTGTCTAAGAAGTATTTGCATCAAATGTGTTTCCGACAAGTCAAAGCAATATTTAGTTTTCATGATATGTCAGAGTTCACTATATTAGTAAGGAATATATGTGCTTATAGTATGAAATATGTGAAATATTAGTGCAAAATTCATAGCCTTTAGAATATGGAATAAGCATATCATATAAAAAATATTGTGAGATATATGGAATATATGTGAATTCAAAGTTGAAATAATCGGAATTGTGTGCACAAATTAGAAAAGAATTGTGAAATATAAATCATTCATTATGAAAATGTGATCCCAAGTAAAGTGAATATGACCTTTTTAGTGCATAATAAGTGAAAATGTTGTCGACATGTATTATAGTTTTCATATATTCTTAGTCTTAGTATGTTAGTTTTTGCATGCAATTCAAGGACGTAGTCATAAAACTTTTGCAACTTTATGAACTTAATTTTGAAGAAATACCAAGGACAAACCATACATTTTATCCGTCTGTGAAAATTTGTAATAAACTGATGCTATATAACAGTGACGATAACATTTGACGGACAAACTTAATTTTTATGTAACTGTGAAGATGACATTTGATCATTCTGACTAAGATATTTTTGCAATTGGAACTGTTATCACTAATTCATGGTGACTTTCCGTTTATTTTAAATTATTTCGAGAACTATATAAACAATATGCTAATTATGAACTGGTCACATTCTTCCTACCAATGTTCAACAAATTCTGATGAATCCATGCAACTTTGTGAATGAATTTAAGATACTGTTATGAACAATCCAAACAGATGTCTGAAGATGAACTTATATTTCTTGATATTGGATTATATGAACTTCGTAAAATGACAATAATAAGAAATATTGACCACATAACAATGAGCAGTAATTATAATTGATTTGCATTGTTTTATGTTGTTTTTTCTAGTATTTTTTTTCTTTTCTTCTAATTTTTCATTAGTACTTCATTTAAAATTTTATTTTTTGGAGACTACACATTTTTTTTAAGGAGGAGGGAAATATAGTAGTGCATATTTACATGAAAGTTTGATAAAGTTATATTTTAAATAATTTTCTACATTTCAATATTTTCCATTGATTAAGAAAGTTTTGCATGATTAGATTTTACATTACGTAGTTCTAGACAAACAGGTGGAGGTTAGTTAGATTTATTTGTTGTGTATCTCTCATTAGGGATGTCAGGCATTTGATGATAAATTTGTTCAGTCTGTTAAATGGTCTGTAGTAGTAATTAAAAAGGTCCAAAGTTGAAGTCAAGAGAAATTAAAATAAATGTTATGTCTTAATGTGTATTGGTCAGTTGAGAAAGTTCGTTCAATGTGTAAACATCTATTTGAATATGTAACATTCTACAAATTGTATTTAAATAAACAATGAATAGTTAATTGGAGTGAATTATATATTATATACACCTCAAATGTTCCCTCTTATAACAGTCAAGCTAATTTGGATCAAGGCTGAGAAAACCAGGATGGAGAAGTTGCCAGCCTGACCCCTAAAAAGAAACACATGTTTCCTTCCACAAGGAAAAGAAACGCACAACGTCTAAACCAGTGGAAGGCGAAAAGGAACCAAGGCGTTGTTAACACCAAAGTACACACAGAAGCACAGACTGATAATCGTAATATCCAAATAGACGACACATCAAAACAGTCGCAACCCAGACCACAACACACCACCCAGGGTAATGCAAAAGAGGGAGCGGTCCACGCTGAGCAGAAGTCATATCAAAGGTAGGTCATTGACGTCTACGAAATATAGAAATGAATAAGAATCCCAGAAGGCTTGGAAAAAACACATCTGTACGAAGTCCGTACATGCCAGGTCTTTTATGCTACCAGATGTAATCGAAAGACGGATCGGAGTCTTACTCGGAGACATTCGGTCCAGATGAACCAACACTGATAGACCGCTACCCAGAATACGACATTAGCAAACACCTTGCTGACAGCTCACCGATTCCTACACAACAACGGGAAGATCGTTATAATCTAAAAAGGCTAGCAGAAAGAAAAAAACACGCCTGTATGAAAAGTAATCTGTCCGCAATACCTGATTAAGGTCAGCTGGACGTTAAACACCCATAGCGCAACTTAGAATACCTGGTCGAATAGTGTACGGACACCGTATGTTTTACTGTTATACTGGACTTACCGTAATTGTTATATTGGACTACCATATGTGAACATTGTTTATTTGTTTTGTAATATATTATTTGGATTTGTTAATAGAACATTTAGCTGAAGCCAGTTTTATTATTATATCTTAATATAATTTTAAGTTCCCCAAACTTTATTAACATTAACTCGAAATAATGTGGAAAATATTATGACAGCTAACATGGTTATAGGGAATTTTTAATTATGGTCTTGAATGTGGGTATATCTTAAATATGTTGTAAACAGTAACAATTTCCTCTTCATACTTTAACACGGTATAAATAAACGCAATATTATTAATAATAAGGAATAATGTAGATATAATTTAAGATGTAATGCGATGAAATATGCATTTTTGACGAAAAATGTCAATCACAAAGTCAATGCTAAGTAAAACAAAAAGATACATATACGCTTCCGTACTTTTGCTGAGAGAAATTGGGATATTTTTATATCTTTATATGTTTTTTTTCATGTAAGGTCTTTCTTATTTTGGGAATGAACAGTTGAACGACAGGTCACATTTTGTTGTAAAAAATAGCATGGTAACCATATCTTTTAATAGTTTTTTTGAAATGCCATAATATAAGGATGTTTAAAAAAAAAGACAAACATTTCTGTCACAATTTGCTTAGACCCTCCGGCTACCTTAATATATTTAATTAATAATGCACTAAGTAATAAGTGATAAGGTATTTGAATTCCCCATTGAAAACCGGATAATAGAACGCAATGTATCTATAGTTTGCCATTTCAGATTAAAGCCCCTTTAAGAGGCCTTCTTCAAAACTAAGCGACTGTTTACATTTAACAAGGAAGTGAATATGGACAAGGAATTAGTGAGACGTGTTTTCATTTTGATTATTAGTTTCTATTTTCTTTCGAAGTCATGTAAAGGTAAGAATTTAACACAAAAATTCAAGAAACGGATTATTGTTGGATTTTTCAAGTGATAATGTAAAAAACTTCAAGATCTGCAGTATGTCGTTTCATATTTCAAAAGGGACATTTTGTATGTTATGAAAATAAAGTTTAAACAGTGATGGTTCTCAATTCCACCAATACCAACGAAACGAACATCCTCTCAACTAAGCTGAACTCACTGAAGACAAAAAGACCACGACATGCAGGTCTGTCCTGGCTGAGGACATGCACAAAAAAGTGGTGTTGTTAAAACGGTTAATGGGATCCCAACCCTCCCCTGTTGATAACTGATTCTCCAACGACAATACATAATTATATTAACAAACGATAAAAAAAATATGCAGTTTCGATTCACCTCAAAAAGACCACATGTCACAAAAACGAATGACAACATAAACTTAGACAGTACTATAGAAGGGCCAATGCATGTTCATTGTTAAATGCCTTCTAGTAATGGAAATTCTTGTTTCTTGAATGTATTATGTAACAGAATATGATCTGCGGAACCGTAGCTCTTATGTTTTTTTTTCTAAATTTCATGTAAGGGTGTAGCCCTGGGGTATGGGAGACAATTCTATTTTCATTGTCTTCTCAAATATATGATTATGTGTGCGTTTGAAAATTCTACCTCAATTCCATGCCTCTTGGCAACACAAATTGTTTACATTGGATATGATTGCCAATTTAGAAAAAAATGATTCCTTTTCCTTTTACCTTTTTATAGCTGTGCTCCTTTTCTTTTTATATCTTATTGCTACTAATAAAAGAGTGTTATTACTATATGCCTGTGCCCACAAAATATCATTGAAATATCTCTTTCCAGAAAAAATTGCCTTCGAAATATGTTGTTAAAAATGTGTAGCATATTTTGTGTGACAAATTATTTTCCCAATGAATTTCAAGGGTTTGTCAAATAAAAAATATTAAATATATACACCAGAATCTTAGATATTATGAAACTATAGTACAATTGCTTTATTTGTCAGGATATCGCTTACTCCTGCTGCTGATTTATAAAAATAAAATGGTCACATTTAAAAACTGGATGCCAAAATATGTTGGTATGAAAAATATCAATATATAGGGAGGTCGGAACCTCGCTTTGAAACCTGGGCGTCTATGTGTCGCAATAGTAAATTCAATATTTTTCCATTCATATTTCTGATAGTTATGTTGAGTTCAAAACAAAACTGCTCTTTCAAATTACCAATTAACATCTCTTGTATCTATTTATGCAAATAAACTGTTTTTATCTGGTCAAGTTTATGACAAGAAAAGGTCTCAATCAGTGCGATGTTTCTTGTTGTTTACATAAAAACATGGCGGTCGCCATTTTGAATTTTAAAGTTGTCATATTACTTGAATGATAAAATATAACCTCTAAATTGAAGAGTTCCGGAGTTTGCGCATTTTTTGAAAAGGTTTAATGGCCGACTTGTAAGTGATTTGAGTCCCCGTTGGAGAACTTTTTGAATTTTATGAGAAATGTGTAGTTAAAATTAGGCCAATCATAGATTTGAATTGAACATCTTACATAGTCCAGGCATAAAATGGCATATAAATAATGAAAACTATTGATATTCAATAGTAATGTACACACAATGTTGCTGAACCATATGTTGGCGCTTTTTAGCGAAAAGCGAATATGTGAGGGCATTCGAGCCGAATATTTCCCCCCTCATATTTATCTCCACTTTATTACTTCCGGTTTATTCTTTTGTTTAATAAATCCATTCATAAATTCCAAAACAAGTTAAACAGTCCACTAAAATCTGTGTAGAGATCAATACCAATTTATTGGTCATAAGATAATACCCCGATTCCGAGGTGGTACCACACAATTCCATTGAATTTTTTTCAATGACCTCCCCTTTGTGACTTCCGGTTGTCATTATTTTCTTGTGCTGGAGAGTTTCAACAAATAAATGATAGTAGTAGTTCTTTGTGTTGTTTATTACTACTCAGAGTGCTTAGTAACGAAAAACAAAATAGTCTAATAGTCCTGCCCTAACTTGTAAAATGTTGCATTGCATCTTCAATTTTTTTTTTTTACAAAAAATGGGGGACTCGGTCAATTTTGCAAATGATGTAAATAATTTCGTATTACATTTGTCTGGTTGTATTCTCATAAATCTGAGGTAATAAAAAGATGTAAATTATTAAAAAAAAGATTATATCCCATTATATAACCAATTGTACTCAACGAGTGGATGATGGGTACACAGCAATCGCCCTGTCTTGTCTGTCATTCTGTCCGTTGCAAAAACAAATTTCTGTCACCAATATCTCTGAGTGATGGGATTGTTTTCAAATTTGGTATGGAGTTTAAAATCTAAAAAGTGTTGAAATAAATTAACATGTAGCAACTTGATATTCTGTTGAAGAGATGATGGAAATGACCACCAATATATACTTTTCCGAATAAACCAACGTATACATGTACATGTATGTATATCAATATAATTATGCTAAAAAGAGAGATATTAATATATCACACTCTAGTACATGACATTCATGTCTAATATGTAGGTGTAATGTCTTATTTTTGTTATCAGAAATAGCATTTGTAGCTTATTTTTATGTTTGACTGCTAGTTTGAAATTTTGGCATCACCCGGACCCATCCGGAACTTCTCGCGCCTTTCCCTAAGTGAAAAAACAAGCTCGGATATGAATAGTATTCTTTGTACCGCGTGTGACTTATGAAATCACATGATATACCAATGGGGGACCTTCATCCAAGAAACGTGGGATTCAGTCATCAAGGATTCAAAATTGCTATACAGTCATTTGCCTTGATAAACATACTCCAATATTTCTTTCTGCTTCTCCTTTAACTGGATACCACTTCCATATTTCATCAAAGCTGCTGTTAAATAACGAGGACTCCATGCTTGTTTGTTTACATATTAGAGGACAAAGTCAATGTCTAATTTTAGACAAGGATAATTATTAGTTTCATTTATCGATTTTATATTTTTAATGCTTACTTGGCAATAATATAGATGAAATTTGATATGAAATTATTTTATAAAATAGTTTTATTGTTTTGGGGAAAGGATTATCTCTTCACAGCCCTGGCCGAATAACCATCATTTTAATGCATATCAATAAATTCATGTCCGAGCTTGTTTTTTCACTTGGGGAAAGGCGCGAGGAGTTCCGGATGCACCAGGACCAAACCCCTTGAAATATAAAAATGTCATAACTCTGTCAATCTTTAAGATATTGACCTGAAATAAAGTGCATAGAACTTCTTTTTGAATATACAATTGCTCTGGTTACTGAAAATAAAATCACCCGACCTCCCTACAATATATTGAAAAGAAAGTGTCATGTTGAAATAAATGTAGCATTTTTAGAAGTGATATTGAAACTGTGTGGGGTATGTTTCATGAAAAACATTTTCATTGCCCCACGAACACGTTTGCACCGTTTTGACCTTCACATAATTATTAGGTGACCCGAAAATGTCAAGAGGGTAACGAAGATATGTTTACGTTATAATAAATTCTTTATTTGTCAATTAAGACGCCCATTACTGAGCTGTAAACAATCATATGATATATATATATATATATATGGGTCATTATCAAAAAATGGAGGCTTTTGTGTTCCTTATGTTTCCATCAGTTTTTTTCTTAATAATG
>MJUT01002667.1:12798-23120 GCA_002080005.1 Gigantidas platifrons
CGGTGTGGTATTTTTCTATTGTATTTTAGAACTGTTCTGACGGTGTGGTATTTTTCTATTGTATTTTAGAACTGTTCTGACGGGGTGGTATTTTTCTATTGTATTTTAGAACTGTTCAGACGGTGTGGTATTTTTCTATTGTATTTTAGAACTGTTCTGGCGGTGTGGTATTTTTCTATTGTATTTTAGAACTGTTTTGGCGGTGTGGTATTTTTCTATTGTATTTTAGAACTGTTATGACGGTGTTGTATTTTTCTATTGTATTTTAGAACTGTTCTGGCGGTGTGGTATTTTTCTATTGTATTTTAGAACTGTTCTGACGGTGTGGTATTTTTCTATGGTATTTAGAACTGTTCTGACGGTGTGGTATTTTTCTATTGTATTTCAGAACTGTTCTGACGGTGTGGTATTTTTCTATTGTATTTTAGAACTGTTCTAACGGTGTGGTATTTTTCTATTGTATTTTAGAACTGTTCTGACCGTGTGGTATTTTTCTATTGTATTTTAGAACAGTTCTGACGGTGTGGTATTTTTCTATTGCATTTTAGATCTGTTCTGACGGTGCGGTATTTTTCTATTGAATTTTAGAACTGTTCTGACGGTGTGGTATTTTTCTATTGTATTTTAGAACAGTTCTGACTGTGTGGTATTTTTCTATTGTATTTTAGCACTGTTCTGACGGTGTGGTATTTTTCCATTGTACAAAATGTATTTTAGAACTGTCCTGACGGTGTGGTATTTTTCTATTGTATTTTATAACTGTTCTGACGGTGTGATATTTTCTATTGTATTTTAGAACTGTTCTGACGGTGTAGTATTTTTCTATTGTATTTTAGAACTGTTCTGACGGGGTGGTATTTTTCTAATGTATTTTAGAACTGTTCTGACGGGGTGGTATTTTTCTATTGTATTTTAGAACTGTTCTGACGGTGTGGTATTTTTCTATTGTATTTTATAACTGTTCCGACGGTGTGATATTTTTTGTTTTTCATTTTATTAGGGATTTAGTTAAAAAATAAACATTGTCATGATTCATTTGGAGTAGATTTTAAAATATATTTGCAATGGTTCAGTGCAACAGCACTTTTAAGCAACCTTTAATTTTTATTTAATAATTTAAAGAGATTTAAAGTATCATTACACTTCCGAAAAGCAATATAATATTACACTCTAGTAGGTATATCAACAGATGAAACATTTAAAAGAAATCTTATGCATTTTTTAATGGTTTCTTTTTTTATGGAGATATAAGAATAAAAATCGAATAATGAAGTAAACCGAGGACGAGATGACTATACTTCATGGCCTTTTAAATTCATGATTTTGTCCAAAGTTAACGCTAGATAAAATATATACTATAAACCATTTACCTTCACCAGTCTCTGTGGTGTAATGAAAGGTGAGTGGGTTCGAACTTCAGTCGGATCAAACAAAAGACTATAAAATTAGTATTTACTGCTCCTCTGCTTTTTTTGCACAGACTGGTTGGAATTGGTTGGTTAAGTAAAATGTTTAAATGATGTGAACTGTGGTGTAGATTAACTAGCACTGCGAAATTGATGGTTTAGTTGATTGATTTGGTTTATGGTGTTTAACGCCACTTTCAACAATATTTCAGTTATATCGTGGCAGAAACACAGAGAAAATTACCGACCTGTCGCAAGTCACTGACAAAATTTATCACATACTGTTGTTAAAATTAGTACACCTCGCCTGAGCGGGGTTCGGACGCACAACTTTAGTGATGATAGGAACTGATTGCATTTGTAGTCGTAAATCCGACTACCAGACGATCATGACCACGACAGTTCCCTTTGAAACCGAACACAGCTTCTTGGACTTATACAAGTATCATCATCACTCGTCATCACCACCATCATTTCTCAAAAATACTTTGTGATGACCATACAAGACGAAAATGGGATGAGCCGGCCCCAATCATAACTACTCGGCCATTCTCGCGGAAGGGTAGCGAGAATGGCCGAGTAGTTACGATTGGAGCCGGCCCTTGGGAGAAAGCAGTGCCGGATTTAGATAAAGAGAGGCCTTCGGCTATTCCACTTGTGAGGCCCTGCCAATTCCTCACCTTCACGACTGGATGAAGATGGAAGTGTGTTTAATCAATTTGTATAAAGGCGAGGATAATGTGGGTTGTTTCAAATTCTGCAATATTCTGAAATGGAGTGCAACTGTGCAGTACGTTATGACAGCATAAGTGTGAAAGTCAAATAATGGTGTTAAAAATATTATACACCTTGGCCGGAGATCACTAAGTTTTGAGGCCGTAGACTTCAGCCTATCGAGGCTATAGGTAAATCGGCACTGGGAGAAAGCTTATATTTGTCACTGGATACAATGAGTAGGACTGAAAAAATATGCCTTGCGCCGGGTTTGTTCGTGTTCATTGTCAGTCTTTCACGTGACAGGGGCGCGGAAATTCTCCATATTTGGCCGTAGGAGTGGTGTTGTTTTTTTGTTTTGCTATTTTTTTTCGAAAATATTTGTCTTTTGTAGCAAGTAAATAAATTTACTGCGCAAATAATTTTTTTTCTCTATATGCCATTAGTTAGTTAGAAATATATCAAATTCGGAAGTAAAAAAAATGTCCGAACAAAAAATCTTAGCACACTCCTCACCCCAATACACACACTCGATAAGAATATGAATGTTTCTTTACTTCTGACTATTTAAAAATTGTGCATGCAGTGTCAATTTGTTATTTTGTAGATAATCACCTAATGTACATGTATAGGGTTACACAAAAGGAGTTCAACAGTGCCACCCTGTCGTATTATAACCTGTAACAAACAAACGTTTTTAAATCATATTTACAAAATTAATCTTTTCAAAAGAGATAAATAGGGTAAAGATACATTAAGTTGTGATGCATGATACATGTCCCATTTAAACTGATACATACTTGATAAAAAAGGAAGTAAACAATGAAAGACTGAACAAAATATATTATTATTGTGCTATAAATGTCAACAATTACGAAATAAACATATACAGTCAGATCTGTATTTAAGAGGTCACCCTTGGAGCATAGAAAAAGTGACGTTGTAAGACAGGTGACCTCCTAAAAGAGGTTAAATTCATAGGAAACTTGTTATGACAAGACAAGAAAAAGGTGACCATTTAATACAAGTGACTATTTAATAGAGGTGACCGCATGGGCAGGTTTGACTGCATTAAGTATTTTAAAGGTTAACATATTGATGGTCTACAAACATGTCAATTATAATACAAAGAACTACTCCTTAGACCTACCTCAACACAACACAATGACAAATGTCAAAAACTACGCCTTAGACCCACCTCAACACAACACAATGGCAAATGTCAAAAACTACTCCTTAGACCCACCTCAACACAGAACAATGACAAATGTCAAAAACTACGCATTAGACCCACCTCAACACAACATAATGACAAATGTCAAAAACTACGCCTTAGACCCACCTCAACACAACACAATGGCAAATGTCAAAAACTACTCCTTAGACCCCACTACAACACAACACAATGGCAAATGTCAAAAACTACTCCTTAGACCGACCTCAACACAACACAATGGCAAATGTAAAAAACTACGCCTTAGACCCACCTCAACACAACACAATGGCAAATGTTAAAAACTACGCCTTAGACCCACCTCAACACAACACAATGACAAATGTCAAAAACTACGCCTTAGACCCACCTCAACACAACACAATGGCAAATGTCAAAAACTACTCCTTAGACCTACCTCAACACAACACAATGACAAATGTCAAAAACTACGCCTTAGACCCACCTCAACACAACACAATAACAAATGTCAAAAACTACGCCTTAGACCCACCTTTACAAAACACAATGACAAATGTCAAAAACTACGCCTTAGACCCACCTCAAATTACACAACGCAATGACAAATGCCAAAAACTACGCATTAGACCCACCATAAATTACACAGCACAATGAGAAATGTCAAAAACTACTCCCTAGACCCATCACCACACCACACAATGGCAAATATAAAAACACTACGCTAAGTCATACATATGTGGTGGGGTTAAAATTCTTAATTGTTTTGTTAATGATGATTCAATGTAACACCCCCCCCCCCCAAAAAAAAAATTAAATGTCGACATATTTTTGATACATTATATGGGATTAGGTGGGTTATGGTGTTTAGCGCAACTGTCAACAATATTTCAGTTATATCGTGGACGTCAGTTTTCTTAGTGGAAGAAACCGATTACCGAGAGAAAACCAACGACCTATCGCAAGTAACTGGCAAAATTTATCACATACAGTTTTATCGAGTGTACCTTGCCATGACAGGTAGTTGTAAATCCAACTACCATACGATCACGACCACGACGGACCCTATGAGTTATAATACTCATTCTAAACCTTATAGTGACTATGAGACAGACGAGGACTGAGTCTTAAAATTGTCCCGGGCATACATCATCTACCAGGTAGGCCTAATTGTACATTAACGTGTTGTTTATCTGTGTAGCCCGCCATGCCTTGCCCAAATGTCCGCGTGGCCAGTCCGATTCTGCAGAGTGTGAAATATATATCAACAATAAGAAAGTTGCTGACCAAAATTAGGGATTTTTTTTTGTTTTGTTTTGTTTTATTTTATTTTATTTTTTTTTGGTAAAAGGAGGAGGGGTTGGTTGTTTGTTTGACTTGTTTTTTTTTTGACTTGTTGTTTGTTTGTCTTGTTGTGTTTTTTGATTTGCTGTTTGTTTCCTTACTTCACTTATATTTGAGTTCACACAGTTTGATATTTGCATTCATTTCTCTACTTGTTAAAAACAAAATACCGTGAATTAAGGAAAATTATGCAAATAATTAATGTGTGATGGTATATTGCAAAGAAAATCTCAGCTAATTGTAGATATTTTGTTTTTTTTAATATTAACGGTGAATAACCCTTTGTGATAAGATATGTGTTAACGGACACTTTTAAATTATTTGATTTCCAATCTTTAGAATTTCAGATTATACCTGATGAAGATTAACGTACAGATTATACCTGATGAAGATTAACGTACATATTATACCTGATGAAGAATAACGTACAGATTATACCTGATGAAGATTAACGTACATATTATACCTGATGAAGATTAACGTGCAGATTATACCTGATGAAGATTAACGTACAGATTATACCTGATGAAGATTAACGTACAGATTATACCTGATGAAGATTAACGTACATATTATACCTGATGAAGATTAACGTAGAGATTATACCTGATGAAGATTAACGTAGAGATTATACCTGATGAAGATTAACGTACAGATTATACCTGATGAAGATTAACGTACAGATTATACCTGATGAAGATTAACGTAGAGATTATACCTGATGAAGATTAACGTACAGATTATACCTGATGAAGATTAACGTACAGATTATACCTGATGAAGATTAACGTACATATTATTTCTGATGAAGATTAACGTACAGATTATATCTGATGAAGATTAACGTACAGATTATACCTGATGAAGATTAACGTACAGATTATACCTGATGAAGATTAACGTACATATGATACCTGATGAAGATTAACGTACAGATTATACCTGATGAAGATTAATCCAGAGACGCTTCATACTAAATTTGATATCTATGTTTTTATAATTTTTCTCATTATAATTTTAAGATATAAGAAAAATATTTAAAAAATATGCACAACTGCTTTGGAAAGATATGTTTTCATGTGTCGTATCATCTATACTCGCCCGCCTTTGATCCTTCAACATACGCATGCATATCATAGTAATGTATGGTGAATGCTGTTTTCATTGTTACGATACCAAATCTGGATGGTCTGGTAAATTACCCCTTTTATTATAAGATTATATGTAGTAGTCCGTTTAACGTACAAAGGGCGACAACATGAATGGAATACTTTATTTTGTTTCTACACGAAAGCGTATGAATCAGAAGTGGTGATAACAAAGTCACCAAGTTTAAACTGACATTTGAATGATCACCATGGTATCAAATAAGCTATATGTGAGGGTTGGCATGTTACTCGCATGTGGAAAACACTTGTATGATTGCACCCTTTCATCGAGTACACATGTTAGTGGTGATAGGCACTGATTACATAGGTAGTTATAAATCCGTCTACCATGCGATCACGGCCACGACGGCTCATGTTAAGCAATAATAAATCTTACTAGTTTATGTATTTCAACACTTGTGTTGATAATGACCATATAATGTATATCACTATACCTGACGACAGCTTCTGGGACTGGGGAGGATTTGGAGGAAGTAAAGTATGGGCCAGTGGTGGACGAAACGCACCTTTTAACTGCAAGTCATATGCTATTTTAGTCAATTTGCATTACGGTTATAGGACAAAGATATAAAAATGACACTGACAACATGGAATACGGGATAAAACACAACAGTACAGGCCGCTTGAATACACAAAACCAATAAACATTGCTTTGTGTGATCCAGTTTGAAATCAGTCGAAACTGCCGAAGATGAAAACTACTTCCTGAGTTGTATCAAACTAAAGTGAATCTGATTGATTGATTGATTGATGCTTAGCGCCTAGTGTATCTGAAAGATGAAACTTTGTGTAACGTACATTCCACAATGACATATCCTTCATTTGAATTGTTTTGAATGTTCATGTTTATTCGTTTGTAATTGAAGAATTATCATGGAGTTTTCGGCTATTGCTGCTGCCGAAAGTGTAACATGGGAGCTTTCGAGTGGACGTGCTTGGACTTCTTCATAATGTCATCCGACAAGTAATATGAAGACGATGTAAGACAAATGTCATCTTTTACTCGCAAGCAAACCTCAGATAGTGGAGCGACATGTCTACCCTCGGGCTGTTGTTTCAGTGACCTAGCACTATAAAAATCCAACTCATCATGTTGGTCTAGTACAAAGCGGACCTCATCATCATCTCATTGAACATTAACTTGTTCTCGCCATGATATAGCTGCAAAAATTGCTGAATTGGCGTTAAATAACAACTACTCACTCACTCTTAGGTATAAGCATCGGGCATATTATTCTGATTCCGAGCCATGCAACCACTCTTTGCACTTTTTCCTTAATGATGCGTGCTTAGCGGAGAAACAACAAATACCAATTTTATAATCTATGGTTTGACCCGATCGGCATTAGAACCCACGATCTACCGCACTCGAGGCGAGCATGCCTGTCATTACGCCACCGATGCGGTGGCTTATGCATAAGAAGAAAGTTGTTACATGTATTGAAAATTAAAAAAGACTGGAATTATGTGCCCTTGATGTGCTAGTCGATGTTTATCTGGGCTCTGAGTAAAAATGTCATTTGAGTGTATTTACTCATTCCTACTTGCCACTTTTTTTGTGGATGTGCTACATTATTGACTCTGTTAGCAGTTTGTCATAAGATTTACATCGTATCAGGAAAATTAGCGTCAATCCAAAAGATTTATGAGTGCATTTGTGTCTTTGTTTACATTCGTAATGGCGGGTGACAACACAAAAGAAAACTCCAAACCCCAAATACAACGCCACTTGTCCGTCCACTTTGGAATCAGCTTTACCAAGGGACTGTCACACACTGAAGTATTAACTGAACTTGAAAAGCTTGTAGATAAATCTTCAGTTCAATCCATACAAATAACAGAGAGAGAATGCATAGTCACGATTTTTAACCCCGATGCCAAACATGTTTTATTAACAAGAGGAATTGAACTCAGAAATCGTTATATTAAGCTCGTAGATGTCGAAAAACAGGTGACAAATGTCACGATCAAAGACGCACCTTGTGAGTTAAGTGACATTGTAATTTGCTGTTATATTTCTAAATTTGGTAAAGTTGTACAAGATTCCTTTCGTAGATGTACTATAAATGGTACTAACATCCAGACCGGAACCAACTATCTGCAGCTCACAAACTGCATTCCTATCATACCTAATATAACTAAATTCGGGCGATTCACAGTTTGCACTTTTAATGACAATAATAGAACTCAGTGTATCTATTGCTCACGAACTGACCATCCGTCATACCGCTGTGATAGTAGATCGCAAAAATCGCAGAGTCGTGCTACAGATGTAACAGTAAGGAGCACATTATTAAAGACTGTCCTCACACCGACAAAGTGTGCTTTAATTGTGGCAAAGGAGGCTATATACAGTGTGAATGTACTATGTCCGACCATGAAATATTCGGAGATTACGTACACGAGATTCGAGAAGGAAGACAGGCAGAGATGGAAAACCCTGAGAATAAACAGGAAGTATCAGATATAAATAAAAACTTAAATCCTGTGTTTTAAATGAAATCAAGCCCCAGTAGTTCAAGTCAGACTGTAATACTATGTGCATCAAACTGTACACGTATTATAATAGACGATCCTAACATTCATAACTTGTCTGTGTCAGGAACAACACTGGACAATGTACAAAGTCTACTAGACAAGTCAGACAATGAAGTTGAGGCTGATTTTGTGAAAAAAAAGTTATACTGTCGTTAGGCACAAATGATATTTCAAAGCATAAAAATGACGTAGAACAAGTAAATGTTAATTTTGCAATGTGCATTGAAGCAGCTAAACAGAAATATCCCTTTGCAAAAATAGGAGTTTGTAGTATTCTGCCTAGAAGAGGCAAAGGTATCCACCTCCAGACTCTAAATGCAGCAGCGACCCCAGTCAATACTTTCGTTAGGAAATTATGCAAAAAAGTACAAACCTTCAATTCATTGATTTATGGACCGATTGTACACACAACGGAGTTCCAAATCGAGGAATGTATGATCTAAATGACCCATCTGGTGTACATATCAACTCCACCGTTTCGGAATTTCTCGGTGAAATCTTTGCTGACTTTGCCTCAAGTGTGGCTGATAACGAATTTCAAACTCCACAAAGTAAGAAAAGACTACGTAGTTCTACATCAACCCCTGGATCAGAAGTAAAACAGCAGTCCAAAATTCCGAAACCACCAAAAGGTGATTAAACAATACATCTACTTGAGTAGACATGTTTTTTTTATATATATACATAACAAAAACATAAACAAAATATAATTAAGTCCATCATGTCTTATTTATCCTAATTAATATGTATGTTCTACAAACAGTTGTAGTTTTTCGCAACTACGTTGATTGTAAATATAGTAGTACAAATGTTGTCTTTTTTTATTGTATTGATTTGTTTGTAAATAGTTCTACATTTTAACCTTTAAACTTTTTCCAAATATGTCAATTGTTATTGTTACCTTGAATGTGAATGGGAAGTCAGATAACAGCAAAAGAAATGCTACTTATCATTGGTGTCGTAAGAAAAAAATCGATGTTGTTTGTTTGCAGGAAACCCATAGTACGGAAAAAGTTGAATTAAAATGGAAACGTGAATGGGGGACAAATAGTATCTGGAATCATGGCCTTAGTAATTCGAGGGGTGTAGCAATTTTATTTTCAGAAAAATTTAATTATGATATATCGGATATCATTAGGGATAACTCCGGACGGAGGCTGTCTTGCAAAATTAACGCTCAGGTCAATATAGTTTGAATTTGGTAAATGTTTATCTACCTAACTCTGGACAAGAGAGGAAGAATTTCATATGTAATAGCATAAATATTGACCGACAGAAATTAAATTGCGTGGCAGGGAAGTTTAATTGTACGCTCTTGAAACATTTAGATAGAAAGCCCATATCCATCCGCGACGAGGTTGGAACTGATGAATTCAGAGAATTTATTGAAAAGTACGACCTACTTGATATTTGGAGAGCTCGTAATCTTAATAATAAAAGATACACGTTTCAGAGAGGTAATTCACAATCACGGATCGATTTTATATTTATTACTGACGAATACAACTACTTGACGCAAAATGCAAAAAATTTTCATTTTCCGTACAACGACCACGACGGAGTATCCTTGTCACTAAAGTTTACTGAACCAGAGCGTGGTGGCGGAACGTATAAAATGAACAATAGTGTATTGAAGAGTGAATTGTTTCAGCGTTCATTAGAAAGTTTTTGGTCTGACTGGCGCTTTAAAAAAAGACAAATTTAAAAATAAACTAGAGCGGTGGGAACAAACTAAAGTTAAGATAAAAAGCTTAACTATAGAAGTGTCTAAAAAATTACATGTGACTGATAAACAGGTAAAAAAAATTGGGAGAATAATTTAGAAAAACTTCTAGAAAATAATATTAATAGGGAAAATGAGATCACAGAATTGAGGGGGAAGATTCAAGGGTTTTATGAAAAAAGGCCGAGGCAGGAAGAATACGTTCAAAAGTAAACTGGTATGAAAAGGGAGAAAAA